>JARFXV010001734.1:0-33075 GCA_031761425.1 Cosmopolites sordidus | reverse complement strand
CGCATCCGCATCCGCATCCGCATCCGCATCCGCATCCGCATCCGCATCCCCATCCGCATCCGCATCCGCATCCGCATCCGCATCCGCATCCGCATCCGCATCCGCATCCGCATCCGCATCCGCATCCGCATCCGCATCCGTACATGGGAGAAATGATTGCACTATAAAATTTACCGTTTAATTTCGTAGAAAGAACAGGATTTCGCAGACTGAAACAAGAAATAATACCAAAATACAATTCATGAGGGCGCAACTTTTTTGCTGGTTTCGTGTACAAGGAACTGTATGGAAAAGTTGCTGACAAAGTTAAAAAATTGATTGAAAAATTTGATTACAAGTCATTTACTACTGACATTTGGACGGATCCGGTCTTTGCTTAGCCTGACTTGCCACGGAATAGCAGAAAATTTGATTGATCGTCAATTGTATTGAAATGTGAGACTTTTGACGATCGTCACACGAGTAACATAATTGCCACAAAAATCAACAACAACACAATACTCATTAAACGGAATAGAACAATGGAAAAGAGCAAGTGCATTGCATGATTCGAGACGAAGGCTCCAACATGAAAAGATCTATGCAATTAGCACTATTAAATATCTTAGATTGTACAGTCGACAAGATGCAGCTTGATATTCGAAGTTGTTTACAATCGCAGGAAAACATAAAAAACATCAAACAAAAATGTAAGAGAATTTCGACTCATTTTAACCATTGCAAAACGTTCAAGACAGACTAAATCAACCGCATCTCAAAGTGTTCCAAGACTGTATCGGAATAGTACCTTTAATATGTTTGAGCGATTTTTAAACTAAAGTTTCTGGCAAATTTTCTGTTTTGATAGAACAATTTATTTGCCATATCCTTTTACTTAGACTCCCGCAAGTGTTCTAAGTGAACAATTATTTAGTGGCGCAGGATTAATCTATGAACCTCTCCGAAACATGCTGGAACCTGAAAAGGTAGCCACATTGCTCTTTAATAAATATAATGTACCAATTTTTAAATTTTCCTACTAAAAATTTGATTATAAAATAAAGATTATTAAAAATTAATATATTCTTCTTTTATTCATGTACCTAAATTAAATATCTCGAACAATTGTTTTAAATAACCACTTGAAAGGTATTTGAATGCATTTTGCTTTGTATCTATTAATAGTATTTCTTATTATATTCAATCCTTATTTAAAATTCCTTCTACAGAAGAAATATAACTAATTATTATAGTAATAGTCATTATAATATATAACAAATATAATAATAACAAGGCAGGGGGCAGAGAGTACGCTTGGTGAGTGGCGCCACCACCTTCCCGAGCTAAGAGGACTAAACCTCTAAAAAGGAATTCCCAAACCCAAGGTGGAAATCCATCGTATCGAGGAGCTGAATAGCACAGGGTTAAAGTGTCTCTAACGATGTCTCTGGATACCTAGCGTCCTCCGGTAGTAAACAGCTTTCCCATGGTAATTCAAGAAACAAGAGATCCAACAAGAAATTGACCAGAACCAGACTATAATAGGACAGAATATTTCTGAAAATAATAACGATCCAGAAATTATTATGTCCGAACAAACAACTCAAGCTGCACACTTAGAGATAGTTAGTGAACAACGGCCAGAAAACACTGATCAGGTTAATCCATGTCTTCTGCTTGAATTTGGACAATCAATTTCGTAGTACGAAGGCACAGATCCACTTAGCAGACCACCGTTTCCCAAGGTAAATGCTTCTAAAAAGCTGGCAGTAGCATTAGATGAACTGAACAAAAATATCCCGCCTCCACTCGTTTCAAAAACTAAGACCTTAGAGGAACTACATCTGTTGATCTACTGTGCTGCAATCGCAGTACTTAAAGTCGTTGGTATTTAGATCAGACCAACAATAGAAGGTTCAAATGCAAAGGCACAACCTCAGATACAACACTGGGAGAACAGACTCGTAAAGAAAATTGACTCACTTAGGACAGATATTGGACGATTGACTGAATGGATGAGTAGAAGAAGAACTGCAAAATTAGAAAGAAGAATTGAAATAATCATTGGGAGAAATGAAATACACTCCGCGAGGGAGGCAGTGAATAAGACACCCCAACAGTGCCTTGACACCTTAAAACAGATACTTTCAGTATATGTGACAAGACTGGAGAAATACAAGAAAAGCAATAAAAGAAAAATGGATAACAAATTATTCGAGAAATCAGAAAGGACATTTTACAGGAATCTCAATTCAGTTGCTAGTAACCCGATTAATGGCTTCCCGACTAAAGAACAGATAGAGGAATGCTGGGGTAATCAGTTAAGTACAAATATTTCACACAACAAGAACTCTCGCCGGATAAGAGAGGAACCTCAGGCCTATCAAAACTGCGAAGAAATGAAAGATGAACCATTTACAATCGATGAGGTTTCCAATGTACTGGAACATTGGAACAATGTAGAATAACGAATTGGAACTTCATAACTGGAAAGCACCAGGGCCTGACGGACTGCTATTATTGCCTAAAGAAACTGTAGTGCACACATGATAAATTAACTAATATCATTAATGAAATATTAGTCGAGCCACAAAATACACCATTATTTCTAACTCAAGGAACAACATATCTTATACCAAAGAACCATCAAAATACTCAAGATCCTTCAAAATATCGCTCCATAACCTGTCTCCCCACGATATGTAAAATCATAACAGCTTGCATTAGTGATCGAATACATATATGCACATTGTGAACGTAACAATATCATCGCCGTACACAAGAAAAGCTGTATTAAAGGAGCAATGGGATGCAAAGAACAATTGATTATTGATTCAGTCGTTTGCAATCAGGCGTATGCCAAGAAACGAAATATTAATATGGCATATATCGATTATAAAAAGTCTTTCGATTCTGTACCACACGAATGGTTTATAGAAAAAAAAATATCTATAAAATAAATCAGTCAATAATAAATCTCTTGAAAAGCTTCATATCAGTGTGGAGAACCAAAATCCAACTTAGAGAAGATGGCCATCTTCTGGCCAACAACTACAGAAATTCTAATCAGAAGAGGTATTTTTCAAGGAGATTCGCTCAGTTGTCTTTGGTTCTGTAACGTCATGAACCCACTTTCAAACCGACTGAACTCGACCAAATATGGTTTTGGCTTGAAAAGTAATGGTGAATCTATGCGGCTAAACCATTTGCTCTACATGGGCGATCTGAAACTATTTGCCTTATCAAGCAGTCAACTGCAGCAAATGTTAAGAATAGTGGAAAAATCCCCCAATAATATACGAATGCAATTTGGACTGAGAAGTGTCGCATATTAAACATTAATAGAGGAAATCTGCTGAACAATGCTTTTGAGACACAGAACGGACAAAAGATCGAGACAATGAGTGCTGTAGATACATACAAGTATCTGGGTATGAAGCAAGTACGCCGAATTGATCACGGCTTAATGAAAGAAGAGCTTACCGGTCAATTTATCAAAAGAGTTAGACAAGTTTTGAGGACAGACTTAAGTAACAGAAACATGTCTAAGGCTATCGACACCTATGCATGTTCAGTGCTAAACTATTTGTTTGGTATAGTTAACTGGAGCGCAACTGACGCACAAAATTTGCAACGTAAGATCTGGACACTGCTCATAAAATCGTAGAAACACCACCCTAAAAGTGCAGTGGAACGCACAACATTGCCGCGACAGCAAGGCGGTAGAGGATTGGTCGATATTAGTAAGCAACTGGACCAACAAATAGGAAATCTGCGGAAATATTTCTTGTAGCAGGCGGAAACGTTTATGCTACATAAAGCTGTATGCTGGGCTGATGAATCAACACCACTGCGACTAAACGAAGATCAAGTTCAAGTCTATGCAAAAACAGAAGTTGAGAAATTACAATCGTGGAGAGAAAAATCTCTGCATGGGAGACATTTCAATGAGGTCACCCAGGAACAACTCGACATATTAGCGAAATTGGCTGACTGCTGGACAAATGTTTCCGGAAACAGAAGGTTTCCTACTGGTAATACAAGACCAAGTTATACCTGCCAGAAATTACCTCAAGTACATAGTTCGAAACGGAAGTGTGGTGGATGACCGATCTAGATATGGGTGCCGGGTCTCCGAGACAATCCAACATATAACAGGGGGCTGTGAAGCATTTGCATCAACAGAATATAAAGAAAGACACGACGCAGTGGCGAAGATCATTCATCAGGAATTGGCAATAAAACTGCAGCTAAAGGAATCAAAAAAAGTCCCATACTACAATTGCAATCCGCAATCAGTTCTGGAGAACAACAGGTACAGAATGTATTGGGACCGAACAGTCCTTACCGAGCAGAAATTAATTAACAATAGGCCCGATATTGTTGTGATCGATAAAACTTCAAGAAATATATTATTTATAGATACAGCTATCCCAAACAGCAATAATTTAATTGCAAAAACTTAAAGAGCTTCAAGAACAGGTGAAAAGACAATGGGATATGCAATGCGTCGAAACAATACCTACCATATTGTCATGAACTGGAATCATCCCTAAGAACTTGGTAAGGAATATTAAAATATTGCGCCTCAACGATCACCTTTTTAGACCCATGCAGAAGGCTGTATTGCTTGGAACTATACCATTCGAAAGTTTCTGGCTAACAATAGGAAACCAAAGACATCCACCGTCACCACTACAACCATGTGACCAGAAAACATGGAAAGGGGCCCCACAAAGCTTAATCCTTCTGATATCTAAGATATCTGAGATAAGTCAATGCTCCCCTTAGGGCCGGTTCTACAGTGCGGGGATGTGCTGGGTGTGGGTTGTACTCGGGTTTCAAATAGTACTAAATGTTCAAAGAAAATTGAAACCATATCCAAGGGACGCGCCTTAACGCACTAAATGTACATCATTATAAATTCAACTAAATATATATATACAGAATAAACAACGCTATTATAGATGAGAGGTTCAATCAATATACTAATTATAATAATAAACTAACATCTACAAACTTTTTTTTTGAATAAATCGTTTAATAATCGTTAAACTGCGAGAGGTGTATATCGAATGTTTTTTTTTATAAAATCTTTAAAAGAAAAATATATTGCCTATTAATAAAATTTATGTAATTTATACGAACCCTATTTTCAGACTCCAAAGGAAGTGTTTTTTAAATGTATAACTTTACGTAAATGACATATATTTGCGATTTTTTTTGTTTATTGCATGATTAGTTTTTGAATTTAAATATAATTCTAACTGGAATATTATCTATTTAAGAAACAAAAAATCCAGATATATGAAATGTAAACACATTGATTTTTTACCAAAATATGTATGTACAATAACAAAAATAACTGGATTAGGAAACAACAAAAATCAAGAAATTTACAATAGACTAACAAGCAACATCAACACGGTACTTAGAAAAACCTAAAACAAGTACATAAATTCATTATACAAAGAAATTGGACAGCACTCTAATAATACTAAGCCCACAGACTTATGTAAAAGAGTCAAGCTGCTCACAAAAAAATTAACCACGATATCTCCCGATAAAAAATAAAAGTTGTGAAACTCTTACAACTAAAACAGAAAATATCGGAGATGGCGACACTATTATCAAAACTTCATAACACCTGAAGACCATGTTAAGTAAACCATTTGAACTTCTCGATAATTTAAAATCAGAACATTTTGAATAGTATGTTAAAAGCAGCAGTTCTATTTTTCTTCTAGTTATAAGATTGAAATATAGACAAAAGCCACTGAAAATGACCACATTATGTTAGAACTGGCAAAAGCTTCAGGCAAACTTGGACTAATAATAATACATCATATAGGCAACAAGATTTGGGATTCAGAAGTGTAGCCATCAGATTGGGCACAATCAGTGTATATACCATTACATAAAAAAGATTTCAAGTACATTTGCGACAAGTATAGAATTGTGAAGTAAAGAACCAAATATAATGTTGTCATGCTGTATATGATACAAGAACTTTTAAAACCTTACCTGCTCCCATAAATCCCTCCGAAACTGGTTTTGTTCTAGGTAGAGGAACAAGAGACCAACTCATAAACACAAGGCAGACAATTGAAAAATTCTGCGAGTTTCAGGTACTACCTACTCCAATACGGAGTACTTTATTTTTTACCCTATGAGTCTACATAAATAACAATTTATTCAGATTCATTAGATTCAGATTCGATGATGAAATGTCCAGCAATTACAAAACAGGAAAACGACTCCATCAAAACTACGTTATTTCTCCTGTAAGTTTTAATGTTTATGGTGAATAAATATTTAGGAAGGGAACATTACATTGATTTGGTAGGTTACCAATCAGTGGGAGGAGGAATTCAAACTTGCGCTATGTCGATAACACAACCATTTCAACGGATTAAAAAATGTTGTGCAAAAACAGGTCTTAAACTGAAGAGGGTGAAGTACTGTGTAATGGTTGTCGACAGATCTAAAACTATATCAACAGTTTTCACACGGAAACATATATTCCCCGTAAGGGTGTAGTCATCTATTTGGGTGTATGTATGACGAATGACGAGTAAAAGCGAATACAGATAGCTAAATCTGCATTAGCATAACTCATAAAGATCTGGAATGACCATAGTATTTCCAAGCAAATTAAATTACGTATAATTACATTACATCAGTACTGTTGCGGACCAAAGGATAACGTGAGCTGTATTTGATTACAGCCTACATTCGACATGGCCGATGTATATGGTCGTACCCTTGGTCATTCCTTCAGTTGCTTTCAAATGTTCAGCTCGAACCCGACTGATGACGACTTAAGGCTCGCAACCAGTCTAGGGAGATGCTTGCTGACGTTTGATGGCGACTGAAGAAATGGGTAAAATCTTGCGTGGAGCACGGAAGAAATGTTCTTGTTTTTGAATATGTTTAATGTTCTCCACGAGTCTACTATGTAACTTTTCGTGAATAATTTATGTGTAGTTCTTTCCAACAACATTTAGCCAACGAATTTTGCCATGGATATTTTTCAAAAAAACATTGTTATAAGGTTGATTCATATGAATGAATTGCTGCAATGTACACAGGTCCATGGTTAAAATTGCATTTCCTGCTGCTTAAACGAAATGTCTAATGTCATTTGAAAATACTTGTGATGTAAATATTATACAATGTAGGCTTCACATTTAAATGATATCAGTCATGCATTTTTTCAAAACAAAGGAACATTATAATTAATTCACCGAAACAGTATTTAAAATTTTCAGACAGTTTTCGCTGTATTTATCATATGTAATAAATAAAACTAAAAATTGTGCTTAATAAATGTAAAAATAATATTTAACAAATTCAGTGGACGATAAAATCAGTAAAGACGTTTTGAAAATAAGAGATAAATTAGATCGCCGTGTGTCATTAAACGGAAACAAATAATATCTTCATTCGTTCACATAAAACTGACCTTTATACAACTATATTTATGAAGTAGTGTCCTCATCACATCCACTACATGATCGTAAAATATATTTTTAGCTTACTTCAAGGTTCAAGGTTATGTTAACCAAAAACAGGTGTATTTTTAGTTTATGCAGTGGATAAAATAGTATTTAAATAAGAAGTTTTTTTATCAATAACTTATTTATTAATAAACAGAGATAGACTAGCCTGTATTAACTAATGTTTACAAAGTATTTTTACATAGTTTCCCAGCGCAGCAGTTATAAATAGTTCGATTTGAAACGAACTAATTTATTTTTTAATAAAAAAATTAATCCAAGTATTTTAACATAACATGAAGTGAAATAAATTACACAACGACAATAAAGTAAATTTACAAATATTTAATATTTGGTATGCATACCATATGCATCTATAATTGCTTTTAGCCTCTGGAGTATAGAATAAATAAGGGATGTTGTCTCTTCCCACGATATTTTCTTCCATTCTTCCATTAACATTCTGTATGTTCTAATCTGAGTCCAACAAATCCCACAGATTGTCTATAGGGTTAAAGTTAAGCTTCTGACAGGGAGTTTCAAACCTTTTTTAACATTATACACCAACCATTCCTTCGTCTTCTTAGCCGTATGCTTCGCTCACCCCGTTTGCTGCCAAACATCAACAAACCATTACGCTCCCTCCATCGTGCTTGACAGTATGTTTTGAATCTGAAATGGATGATGTTTGAAAAAATGTTTTCGAGTGTGGATTTAATGGCTCGATTAAAATTATTACTTCTTGGTTAACACCAAATTAGAATTTAAGGATGACATAAAAGCTCGTGAAGCATCTTGACCCACACAAAATGGTAACCATGTTATGAATAAAAATGAAGTAATAATTTTAATGATTGTTAGTAAATTGATCATTGATCAGTTGATCAAGTTGATCATAATTAACATTAACCAAATCGACTACTTCGAATCGAACACTAAACTAACTTTCCAAAACTAAACTAATTTTAGAGTGAGATTGTATTGTATTATATCTGCAGAATCCATTGGGTTGGTAAAACTTCTTCTTCTTTTTAGTCTTCACCTCTTTCTTCTATAGCGGTTTAGGCTGTGCATAGCCCAAACCTACGTCTATGCCTAGCCTATATCTAGCTCGCTTGATGCAATCTTCCACATTCTATTCTCTCACGCCATCACCATTTCCTGAGGTGATGCTTGCCGTATTTTTGTTGTGAAAACTATCGAAGACCTTATGAAGATATACAAAATACAAATATAACTTGTTATAAAAATGTAAAGATCCTATACTCCCTGCCTGCTCTAAATCATATAGAGGAAAGTAAGCTAATTTGGATTACTGTTAGTAATTTAGACTAGTGCAATATAAAAATTCTCAACAAAGCTATCTATTAAAACACACAACTATTGGGCAGTCTGTGTACTAGGTATCAAATAAGGAATAACTTAGGACCTATGATATTGGATGTGTTGGGTTGGCAGTAATCCACGTGCAGATGCCGTTTTCGAACATTTACGAGTAAGTATTCAATGTGTTTATGTATTTGTATTAGAACTAATGTATAATTTGGTATATTCATTATTTAAATTACTATGTATTTTGGAACAATTATCTACATAAATAGTTGATAACATGTTTGAGATTAAGTGTGGTTATGTAAAAATTTGGAATACGACGGGTGAAGTTAATTTAGAATATTGCAAATTATATGCATAGTGATATATTTAAGGGAAAAAAATATATGAAGACGCCACAATCATTCAGATATTACTTTGGTTATTTTTTTGTTAATAAATTGTAAAATTCATTTGCATTATAAGTAGTCTTTATTCTAACACACCTTAAATCTACGTTACTATATTTTTTCTTAAAAGTAGTATTCCAAATTAGCTTAATTTCCTATATCTTGCAGGGTGCACTTAATAGCGAAATCCCTCGTAATTATGACATATTGAATGGTTCGTCCTTATTAAATATGGCAAAAAGGATGCTATTTTCCAGTCTCTCGGCATATCTCAGCATTCAGTTATTTAAGGAGAATATCTGTTCCTGCTTATGCCCTATGCTTGAGCAGTTACACCCCAATACCCACAGCCTTCCCGTTTTTAAACATATGAATTGCATTACAAATATTATTATACTGGGTAATGTTACCTCCTAATTCTTATTGGCTCTTCTCATCGGCCACTGTAATATCCTCACCATCTCATATTTCCTTGTTCAAGCTAAACTAAAAAAGATAAAGTAAAAATTATCTTATTACCACTTTATCACATCATTGTAGTTATCATTGTGCCTCATTTTAACATTTTGACACGGGGTAACTGAGCTAATGAATATTTCCCACCACACCGCTTAAATTATTTTATTTTACACAGTTAGCTATGGTTAAGTACACTACTGAAGACATAAAACAACATACGTAACCTAAGTTCAGTTGAATTTAAAATTTTAGATTGACAAGACAGTGACAGTCAGTATAAGTTTTGCTTATAGATATACTAAAACATCCTACTGAAACTACGGTTATTCTTAACCACATCTACCTACAAGTAATTATTAATGGATAAAAGCGTGGAAGGAGTGTCCCAGTTACCCCATACAAAAACCGTAAATGGGGTATCTGGACCATACGCTTGGTGTATTTGGACCACCGGGATCCAGATACCCATCTTGCATATTGAAAATAGGACGTGTTTAATGTTTTGCAGACAATGATGCGTAACTATGTTATAATGACGCAGAAGGGTGCCGGTACTAGATATAGCAGAGAAGACTTAGAAAAAGCGTTATCTGATGTTAAAAATTGCAACAAAAAGACTCGTGGATCAGCTACTTTTCATACTATACAACGGTCCGCATTAAAGCATTACGTATTAGGATCTCGGGGTAAAGGAACTTCTTCTGCGGATGGTAAAGGAGGAGTGGGAGGAGGAGGAGTATCTTCATATATTTCAAAAGAAAAAGAACAAGAGAGAGCGAATTGTTTGAAAATCATGGAAAAAAATGTGTTCGGGCTCTCTCGTAAGAAAGTTATAGATGTGGTTGAGCTTTGTATAAAAAAACAACATATCAACGAGATTTAAGAATAGTCGCCCCGGTTCTGACTGGTTTACTTCTTTTAGACATCGTCACACACTGTCCATCAAGTAACCACAAAGTATAGAGCACGTCAGGTGTTATCAAGTTTGTTATACTTATTATTGCTAACAACTAATAAATCTATTTTATTTTTATTTAATTTTTCAGATTAATCCCTGGATAATTTATGATTATTTTAAACATCTAACAAGCAGTTTTCAGGCTTTCTGTAGCTACAATTATTTTAAAAGAAAATCATAGATTCGTTGGAAGATTTTTTAAACGGCATAACCAAACATTAAAATTCATAGAAACAGATGAAGAATCATTAATTGCAAATCGAGACATTGTTCGTAAATTGTCCAAGCCGATTAAAAGTACTTCAACACGATATAAAGATATGATAGGCTTTAGCAGTGATCTTTCAGATCTCACCAACTTATGGTAAATTTTTACAGTTATTAAATAACAATACATCTTTTCGTTTCTTAGTTACTTTAATACTTACCGTGTTTTCTTTTCTTTTCGTTGCCGTACATGTTACTTTAATATGATAAATAAGTAAGCATTTGTTACTCCTCAATAAATGTTTTTTATTTCTCTATTAGTTATACTTTTTTACTCATTAAGTTTTATTATTTAATTATAATTTATTTTTAAAAATTATTGTTTTTGATTAATAAATGTAGATTAAATTCTAACTGTATATAATTTTTACAGAGCAAGCAATGTAAGACTTCACTGAAAAAATCTAAAGTTAGTAATCCGACGCCTTCCTTGTAATTCTTTAATAATAAATCACTGAAGTCATAGAAAGTTTTTAAAACCATGGCCCAGTTAACCGCGACAGACCTTACTTTTATTAGCTAGGAACTTCTATAAGAGTTTCTTTTTTTAATTTTACCTCCAATTTCTTCCGTCTACCAAAAATTGTAATAATTAATTATATCAAATTTTATTTCGTCAGCAAAATGACTTTCGTACAACTCGAATGAAAAAAACTAAGGCTAAGATAATGCACGCCAATATGATTTTTTTCTGTCGGTGCGTTTGTCAAAGCGAAAATATATTACTTCCTAAAATGCTCCGTGAATTATTCAAGAGTTTGCGTGTGTGTGCAAGTGTGTCTGGCCAAGAACGAGCAGAACGTCTTTACACGGGTCGTCGACGCCGCTAGTACCTCTCGCCCCATCCAGACGTTACGTTGGCAGCATAATTTTTCATTAACAATGCCCGCATGGCCGTCTGCCCGGCCAATTTGAATATAAAGGGACAATGGTTGATTTGCGCTTAATGGACGAGTTAATAGGAAAATCCCACCTCCGGTTTGGTTTTTTATTGATGCCTCTACAAACTAAATCACGTCGTGAAATCTACCGAATTGTTGGTAGTATGAAATATCGCTATTTCATGACACCAAACTAAACAAAAATTTTTTTCTTGCTAAAAGAAATCTATTCTACATCAGATTCTACAAATAATGTACAACATAAATAAATTAATTAATATCTCAACTGAATTAAGGAAAATCCTGTACCACTAACAAACAATTCGATAGTCCCATAGCATCTTTAATTCAGGAAGCATAGATAATATAGGTACACACGTTAAATATAAGTGTAAATTAGCAGTTGTTTTTTAATTCCATAAGAGAAACAGTGGCAACCGTTTCTAGTGTACGATATCCAAATTAGTCAGAAAAGGCATTGAGGAAGTCTCAATGAACTCAAAGATTGAATACTTAATGATTCGCGATTAGCTATTAGAAATAGCTACTAAACTTGCAAGTGCCCAAAATTTGTTTATAATATTGTTTATTGCCCAAATTATGTTTATTTTATATTTTAATGTTTGATTTTACTCCTTTGTTAATTATTTTAGGTAATAAATGTACCCAAAGTAATGTCGATTTTTCATACTGCTCAAATGTGTATTTTATTTTAAGAGTTAATACAGATTTAATTTACACACAGTTTTGCGTACAGTTTTGCATGCAGTTTTAATCTCCATCGTTAGTTTTTTAATCTCCAAATAGATTTTAAACGTCGTTTTGTAATTATCGATGAGACTTGGGTTTACTACTATGACCTGAACTACGACATCAAAGCGCAAAGTGGACTGAGGCCGGTTGTTCAGTTCAAAGTGGTCAAAATCGACCAAAAAGGTTATGGCATTAATTTTTTGGGATGCAAAAGGCATTTTGTTAGGTGATTACCTTCAAACAGCTCAAACAATAACAGGACAGTATTACTCAAACCTTTTGGGCCAATTGGATGCAACAATGCAAAAGAAAAGACCTGGTTTAGCGAAGAAAAAAATCATTTGTGATCAGGACAATGCACCAGGTGACAGAGGCGTTCTTGCAATGGCCAAATTAGTTAGTTACAGTTACTATTGTTACTATTGTTACACAGAATTGTTGGAGAATTCACCATATTCATCAGATCTAGCCCCCTCCGGCTTTTAAATGTTTCCAAACCTCAAAAAATTGCTACTTGGCAAAGCTTTTTATCAAATGAAGAAGTTATAGCAGTCGTAGATAAGTATTTTGAAGGGCTTCCAAAAACCCACTTCAGGGATGGAATAAATGAATTGGAGAACCGCTGGAAAAAATGTATCGAGCTTAAGGGAGAATATACGGAAGAATAAAGTATTTTTTCAACTAAAAACTTGTTTTATCATTTCCGCTTCCAGCACTTTTCAATTGGCACATAGCAATTTAGACATAAGTCTAAAAATGAATTTCCACCAAGTATCGGCTACTTATTTGAGGAAGTACTATTAAGGGCTAATATATAAACATTAATTTATTATTTATGTCATTATATACACAACTTAAATTATTAACATCATTTCTGAAATTAATGGTATTATTTGTTTTTTTATATATGTTATTTAATTTATATTTTTAAATTGTTTTTCAACATCTAAATTTTTTATGTTATTAAAATTAAAGTTGTGGTCATTATCTATGACATTTTTTAAAAGGGCAGTTACGTTTGCTTAAATTACCAAAGCTCAAAAATTAACCAAACTAAACAATATTTAAAAAACATTGTTCTGAGGATGGTTTAATAAAATAAACCGAAAAATTAATAAAATAGTAAAATAATAATAATTTTATTAAATTATAATCTTAATCGGTCAGAAAAAAAAAAATATATATATATATATATATATATATATATATATATATATATATATATATATATATATATATATATATATATATATATATATATATATATATATATATATATATATATGTGTGTGTGTGTGTGTGTGTATATCATGGTCACCTCAGTTACCCAGTTCGGGCTGGGTAAGGCCGGATGCCTTCTAAGAGGTTTTCTACGTTGGTTACTTGCCAGTTGAGATAGGCTTCTCGAGATTCTTATGGTTAAACACAAAACCATGGGTTGATAGCCAAAAAAGGGGTGCTGACCCGGATTTTCGGTAGCCGATGACCGTGGTTCGGAACCCACGTTAAGCTGGTGATCCAGCCGCTAAATAACTTTCTCAGTTGCAGAAGTGCCTCTAACCCTAAAACTTTACTTTACTTTTATATATATATATATATATATATATATATATATATATATATATATATATATATATATATATATATAAATATATATATATATATATATATATATATATATATATATATATATATATATATATATATATATATATATATATAAATATACATATATATATATATATATATATATATATATATATATATATATATATAATTATCATTATTTTTTATGAAATCATACTGATTCAAGTTTGACATAAAAAATGTTAAGAGTTGATACACCTGATATATCAAAAAGTAAAAACTGGAAGAAATGGACTAATCAATAAAAATTGTAACTTGATTTTACTTAACTAACTTAACTTTTACATGTTTAGTTGAATAGGAAGATAAAAAAAGAAGTAAATGAAAGCTTTCATATTTTTAAATATAGTAAAAAATAGTATTTCTTTCAATATAACTATTTTGAAAAGCACAAGCGAAGTTTTTTTACATATTTAACGAAAACGTAATATTTTGGTGACATCGATGAGACTCTCCCCGCCGCTGGAGACCTTGGACATTAAACCAGCCGGAGACTATTTCTCAACATTCCTTTCGGCTTTATCCGCCACGAAAAAAAAAAAGAAACGATAATCAAATTCACACAACGGCGCGGCCAAAAACGCAGCCCAGGGAAAAGACATTAAGGAACGGGCCCGGCTCGCGTCTCCCCGCTTCCCTTCGCCCCGTTACCCGTCTCAAGGCCAAACGAACGGGGTAAAAAAGTGGCAGTACCCCTGAACAGCCATACCAGTACCCCCCCCCCCCCTTCCCAATCCCTTCCACTGGAAATTCACCACGCCATCTAATACCGACCTATCGGTACCTTAAAGCCCACATTTAAGTGCGGTCGGTTCGGAGAAGAAACTAAAATTTAAGGTTCGATTACCAGTTTAAATTAACTAGTCATGTCCACTATTATTCCTGTTTTGTATTAAGACCTTTAATTATTTACAACATTTATATACAAATTGATGTCCGTGCTATTAAATCTGATTTAAAAGAATTTTTTGTCGTTAATGCAATTTTTTTTTATTCAGATATTTTATAAATATAATGGTCTTAACAGTCATTATCAAAATATAATAATAAGAGAATAGGCCTTCATGTTATTACAGTCAAAACGTTTTTGGTAGCTAATCTACTGCATATCTTTCGAATCTGTATTATACTGTATTCACATAGTTCTTCAAATACACGACACCAAATGACCAAAATGTGTAAAAATTGATTTATTATTTTGGAGTCAAAAAATAGAATTTACCAATTGCCTTCAAAAACAATTTAAAAATAAAAAGAACAACTTTCAATAAAACTAGTAAGCATTAGCTCCTCCATGGGCCTGTATGCATGTCTGTAGGCGATTTGGCATGCTGTCGATTAAATGATCAATTTGGGCTGATAGAATTCTCTCCCATTCTTCACGAGCAGCATATTTTAGTTCTCGCAGAGTAAGGGAGGATTGTTTTGTTTCTTGATGCGTGTTTTCATAATGTCCCAAACATGTTCAATGACATTCATGTCAGGGAAATTTCCCTCCTCTTCAAGAAAATTTAATACTGCTGCTGTTCGATGAGGAGGTGCGTTGTCATCCATGAAAACAAATCCGTCTCCCACTGCGCCTCGGAATAGGCGCACAACAGAATTTAAAACTTCCTCGATGTACACAGCACCAGTGACTCTTCTCTCCAGGACCAGTAAAGGTGTCCCTTTCCCTCATAATACTATCCCAAAACATCACGTTCACGCCTTCAAATGGAATACGTGATCGAGCTGTTTCTAGTCGGGCTTGTCGACCTGGAACTCTCCAAACTAATGTTCTTCGTGAATTAGAAACCAAACCAATTCTCGTCTCATCGGAGAACATCCCGTTAGTCAGTTAGTTAAGAGTATGATCCACCATTTCTCGAGCCCATTGCAATCTTACATTTTTTTGTTGAAGGGTTAGTTTGGGAACACGTAAAGGTTGTTGGGAACACGTCTGCGATGCAAATTTACCGCTTTCAGTCTGCGTATTATCGTTTATCATGAAACATTTACTCCTTCAAGCCTGACAAACTCCCTTGATATACCACTTATATATTCCAGACGATTTAGTCGCTATCATTGATATCTGCCGATCTTGTGCAGCTGTTGTACATCGTTTTCTACCACTTCTGGGGCGATCCTTGTCTCTTGGTATTTTTTACAGCATTTTGGGAAACACCGCGATATCTCTTTGATTAAAGCCCTGTTGTAACAAAGCAATATCTCTTGACCTGTTAAAATGATATATCATGTTTCTAGGCATTTTTAAACGGATTGATTGAAACTTGAAAAAGAACTGAAATAATCTGCAAATAGCAGTATCAATGGAATGGGCAAAAATCGAAAAACCTGTGTTATCAGCAAAACAATGATTTTATTATTTTCATTTAAAAACGGTCTAAAATAAATGTCCGTCACAATTTTTAGAGTATCATAGGTGCAGATATACTATTTGTAAGTATTCCAAACTTTTGGCATATGTGTATATGGCAAATTGAATGGTTACAAATTGTAAAAGTGGCGTCGTACCGTTCAAAACAGCATTAACAATTTCTTTAACTTTATTATGAAAACGACCCCTTTATAACTAAGATGTTTTGTTCTTAAAAAGATGGCGCATTTGCGTTTAAATTGGGCACATTACATACAAAATTATTGTAATGATGAGGGAAAAAAATTTTAATAGAGACTATCCTACAAGCTTTTCATTCTGAAATAGTCACTGGTCAGCATTTTTTCGATGAGGTGTCTTTCTTCCCCTTTCTTTTTATCCTCGTAAAATCAGGCGAGTCCATTATCCAAACAAAGTGGCATTTTCGTCGCCATTTGAACATCGAGAATCATGAAAACATTCCAACACGCAAGATCATTTTTTGATGAGTTTTTTTTCATTTTAAACAATCGGAACATAAAGGATGAGGACACTAGTAAATGGTATTTTACATAAAGATTTAGGGTTTTATCACTATAAAATTATGACACGTTGCCCCAAATTCGCCTTTACTCTTACCAGCGTGTGCTCACTTGTTTAGGGAATGTTTTTAATATTCCAGTTTTCTGGTATTCATAGCTTTCCTTCATATTGTATATGAAGGAAAAGAAAAAAAATTGTATAGGAAGGGAAGTATATATAACTTCGAATGATGTAAAAATCGGGCAAATGAGAAGGCTGTTATTATCTCGATGTAACGATTTAAATTTACTGTTTCATTTACTTTTCATTTTTTTTGAAGAAATATGGACGATATTATGCTTAAACCCGAAGGGGTTTACTACTAAACACCAAATCACTTTTTTTAACTTCTCGATCCGCATTTCTCTAGCTATGTTAACATCATCAGGAGATAATTCAATCTAGTTTAATCTAAGTTGAATCATCTCCTAATGATGAAGTAAATACATCGTTAAAATCAATTTCTTAGTTAGTATTTTATTGAATAGCCCTAATTTTCCACAACTACGGCACATCGTCTAGGCATGGAGTCTATAAGATTGCGGCAAACTTCAACCGGAATGAACCAAATATCTTGAACAGTCTCTCATAATTTTTTGGTATGTGATGTTTTCCTTAAAGTTACACGTGTCTTCAAAATGTTCTACATATTTCCTATAGGATTCATGTCCAATAAGTGAGATGGTCAAGATAACCAAAAAACAATATTGTGGTGTGGCAACAACCAAGTTTTCACACTTTTGGCGGTGTGGAACCATTATCGTGCTGGAATGTCCACCGTAATGGCATATATTCTTCGCCATAGGGCTGCCTAATATTCTGTAAGATATTATTACAACGCAAGGAGATATTTTCAAAGCTTACAAATAATTTCATAAGATTTTTCTGTTCTTGCAATTGTAAAATTTGCATTCTTCATCAGTACCATATTTAGTACGACCCATTGTTTTTAAAATATTTGTATACACAAACAACTTACACTAACAACGCCAATCAAACAATTAAAACCAATTTCTGACAAAATGTGAACCAAAGTTATCAATATTAATCATGATGTGATGATTTGATTAATCAAATGTGAACCAAAATTATCAATATTATATCAAAGTTAACTTCAACATTCTTATGTTTTTGTCGACATTATCTTTTAAATAACATTCTGAAATTTATTTTATCTTGCGATTATTTTTTATTTCAAATATTTATTAATCAATTTAGTTTAAAAAATTCAAGAAATTTTATTACTAAAAACCTATTTTCTAAATAGTACCCTTATTTTTTGACCATAGCTGTATGTGTATAACTGTATGTATATATATATATATATATATATATATATATATATATATATATATATATATATATATATATATAATATATGCATACATACATACTCCATGAGAGTGTTCTACCGATTCCTTCAGCCGCCACCATAATGTCAGAAAGTTTTTCAGGGGACATCAGACGGATTCGAAATTTTTTTTTAAACCCAACCTTAGAGATATAGTCCAGTTCAAGATATTTCGTTGCCTTTCGGTAAAATGTTAATTACCACAATAAATTTCAATAAAAATATTTCCAGTTTCTTCAAAGGCGGCAGAGTCGGAATCGTTTAATTTGTGAATAATTTTGGAAAAATTAAAATGTTGTTGAATTATCATTATTATTATTATTATTATTATTATTATTATATATGACTAAAACATTGATTATTGCTTTGTGTATTTTGAATTTATTAGTACAGTTAAAATAAATAAATAAATACATTTACTATTAGTACAATAAAAATTATAACTTAAATAATAATTTTTCAAATTTATTCGGTTTCACTCTCACTGTAACTTTGATCTACATTAATAATAAGTGGTTCTATATTATTAGTAAAAAATACATAGGAATCTTCTATTTTAATAATAACATTCTTTGGGAATCTTCCTAATTAATGTTGTAGCACTTGCACTTAGAGTCAGATAAATATTTTCCGCCCTAACATTACCTGATGCCACATATGCTCAATTGGATTAAAAATACAGTAATACGGGGGAAGGCGTAAAACCGTATGTCCCATATTGGCAGCAATGGTATCACACCCATATTCCTTTTTAATATTAAATGACTTTGATATTTTTAAATCACATTTTTTATATGTATTTTCGAAGTATATATCGTTTTTTAACATATAGTTTTGAATTTCCAATACGCTTTCCTTAGGCACATTGCGCAAAAGACTATTTATAAACCAATCTTAAAAAAGTTCTTCTGTGGTATCGTCAGGGTAGTTCAAAGATGAATGTTTCATATTTTTGGTGGACAGCCATACAGAATTTGGAACATCCATCCTCGGAACCAGCATGTAAAATTGTAATTCTTTTTCCCTTGTTTGCTGAGGCTTTGGTTTGGCATTTTCTTGATGTATCTACCCTTCCTTTTGCTGGCGTTTAATGTGTATCGGCGAACCATGTTTCATCAAGGTAGATAATGGGACGATTTTCTGTATTTTTTATAGAGTTTAAGTAGTCAAACGGCCATCGTCACAATCGTTGTAATTCCATTAATATTTGTCTGATATTAGTGGTCCGATATGCAAAACCCATTAGAGATAATATTCTCCGGAGGCTAGTTCTGCTGCAAAAAATGTTCGTTTCATATTTCTTTAGTCGCTGTTGCAATGAATGCAATGCAGGCACAGTTTGCTCTTTATACATAGCATAAATTTTGCTTCGAATGAAGTCTTTGTCGCTTTCGTCAACACATTTGGTTTTATCAGAATCACTACGAACTTTTTTGGCTTTAATTGGCTTCGTCACAATATCTTTAACTGTAGACAACGGCGTTTTCGTTAATAAAGACGCTTCTGCTGCGGCTACATTTACATTAAGCTCCCTATTCAATAAACATACACATTTTTAACAATTTGTTTAGCATCGAACGATAAATGTTTTCTTTTAAAATTAGTAGTTTCGAAATATCGAACGAACTCGATTAATTTTATCTTTTTACCTGTTATTTTATTAGGCCCGGCCATGTTCACTTTTTTTGGAACTTTGCCGGGTTTCGTTACGATAGGGGTTGTTAACAGTTTATTGCAGCCATTCGGTCAACGGTATATCTTAAACCACACTATACCAGAGATGTGTTTTTTGATGTCGTTAATACTTACCCACTAAAAAATATTTAAAACTCTGTATTTCTTAAAATATATAAATATTCGGACCTTTTTTTTCACGGGTTCCCACATAAACTTGATTTATGTAATCCAGATATATTAATTTTAGCTTAGGCTTATTAATTTTTATAGATAAAACCCTTATCGAGTCGGCCGAAGGGCAGCGCTCCAAAGCCACATATATTCATCGAATTCGGTCTAAACCCTAATTTTTTATTTTGTTATTTCAAAAAGTAATTATACAAATTTTAAGGAAAGAAAAATTAATAAATACTACTAATTGGCAACAGTACTAATAAATGGTAGCAGGAGATTTGAGAAAAAAACCTAATGTATCTATGATTAATTTAGTTTGAAATGAGTAAGGTTATATGTAATATTATAATATTAACAAACTTGTGTTAAATATACATATACTATAATATATGCAAAACAAAAAAAATTTGAAACAGTTCCTAAATATCATGAAATTGTAAAGAGCAAATTTTTTATTAACAAAAATTCTTTTACAAATTTCATATTGATGGAAAGTAAACGTTAAATATTTAAATCGCGTGATTTAACAATTTCTACACATCCAATTGAAAATTCCGAAACAATATTAACCTTATTCGCTGGCTTTCCGAATTATCAGTTACGCATAAATAAAAAATATAAATACATCGAAATTTATAGGTTAAGGTAAACGAAAAACAATATTATGATAATCATGTTACTGGTGTAGCAATTCTCGATAACCCACAGCAAACTCGAAAGCAAATAAATAGGCGGAGTTATCTATTAAAATTAAACAATACCATGAAGCTATCGGTCATCGACCCGTCACATATTGCCAGGAATAATGGCAAACAAGCATACCAAACGATGCTGCAATAATTGAGTAATTTAATGCCACATCAACAACCTCTGCGTCAAAATAATGGGATATTTGCAACGTTGCCGTTTTTCCGATAAATTATTTTGGTCATTTCTAAATTATAATGTTTATCAAGCATAATTTCTTGATATACCTTTTCCGTACATATTTAGCTGTCATCATAAGCGACTTACTTCTTAACAGGCCGTTTAGAAAAGGGTATAATACAAAGTTGTACGTGTATGTTTACCCGTAGACCGAACACCATTAACTTATCCAGTACTCCTCTACTATTCTTCAAGGTTTTTCTAAATTAATAAATAATTAATTGTTGATAAATGTTTAGTTAGTTATTGAATAATTTATTATATAAAGGATTTTCCAATAAGTGTCAGAACTTTAAAATGAGGCACCATAAGAACTACAAGTAATAATCCACAAAATTTTATTTTATCTTGAAGAACACATAATGGCCTTATGTTTTAAAAGAATATTGTTGAAATGTCCTCCTCGACTTTGGTATATTTACAATGGTGGACTGATTATATCCTTTAAGATCAAGAATTGTTCGGGGTTTATTTCGGTAAACCAGAGATTTAATATAACCCCACAAAAAATAATCCAAGGGCCTAAAATCACATGATCTTGGTAGCCAGTTGACATTAGCATTTCGGAAATAACGCACACAAGAAACTTTTCAATAAATCGATTGTCTATGAGATGTGTGACAAATTGCACTGTCTTGTTAAAATAAAATGTTGTTTATATCCACATTTATCAGTTTGCCCAAGGATATTCTGTTAGCATATTCACATAACCTTCATCATTAACAGTAACGCGATTTACGTCAACGTCTTCAAAAAATAAGGTCCTATTATTCCTTCAGCCTAAAAACCGCACAACACAATGACTTTTTGAGGTAACTCCTAAATCACTTGATGATTTACGTCGGCTCAAATCCTGCAGTTATGTTGTTCACAAACCTATTAAACCGAAAGTGTGCTTCGCCGTAAAAAAATATTTTTTCTCAAAGTAGGGGTCGTCTTCCAAATGCTCTAGAGCCCAATTCGTGTATCACGTATCTTTCCATGGCAAATTGGCACAATGTACTGAACACAGCAGTATATGAGTGACATTTACATTTCATACAGTGCTGGCGTTATTGCGTTTCAACGTTCTAACGCCCTTATTGGAAAACTCTGTATAAAGTTTGGTTGGTTCATTTCAGTTAAAAACGCGTCAGCAAACTAGGCTGCTATTTAGCAACTGGACCCACTGTTTAACATGGGCTCCGAACCATAGTCATCACCTATCGATTAAACCGAATTAATACAATCTTCTCTCAAATTTTACACTTTTGCCTAGAAATATTCTCAAAAATTCACACCAAAATCGAACCCACTGCCGCTGCGTCGAACTATTGCCCTAAACATCGCACCAACCTGGCTGACAACTGAAATATATAATATAATATAACAATTATATAATAATTATATAACATAGAATAAAATAATCTTATATTGCATATAATATTATAGCAGCAATACAATGCAATCATAATTATGTAACAATATATAATAATTGAGTTCCAAATAAATAGGATAAGGCAAAAGTTTTTGCAAATAATTAGAACTACAAATTTTATTGGTATCCAAAATATTGGCGTTTTACGTCAATACACTTCCTATTTCCCAAGTTTAACATTTCAATAAAAAGGATTAGTTGACTTTCAAAATTGTTCATTATTTGTTTTAGACGTAGAAATGCCAATTCAACAGATGGCGTTAGTAATTTGTGTATAAATTTAAAATGTTCCGTTATTTTTCCGACATTGTGTGTATATAATCTCAGATAATTGTTAAAAAAAATTAATTTTTGATGCTTAAAATAACAAACTTACATTTATCTTTATTACTGATTTACCATTCAAAATCAACTTAGTCTGAATGCCACAGTAACCACCTATGTTTCAGAACCAAAAATCAGCACTGGTTTCACTGTCCGATTTCTATACCGTCATTTTGGTACATATATTTAAATCTTGTAAGCACCAAATTTCTCAATCTCTCTTTAAATCTTCTTAATCCCTCTCTCTTTCAATCTTCTCATGCTGGCAAATATTTATCTCGCTCTATATCTATTCTTTTTGGATATTTATTGTTGTTCCTCGGTTATTTGAAATGACGCTACCAACACCAGAAGCAATTATATAATAAAAGGACTGGTTTGGCACATTTAATGATTCCATCGAAAATATAAATTAATAGTTAATACCAGACTTATCATAAATTAGATTTTTTTCTAGATGATATAACTTAAACAGAATGTAAAGGGTTGTCCAATAAGAGTGTCAGAACTTTAAAATGAGGCACAATGATAACTACAACTGATAATCCGGTAATTTTTTTACCGGATCGGTAATTTTACCTTGAAGAACAACTAACGACATTATTTTCTGAAAAGAATGTCGTTCATATGTCCCCCTGTTCTTCGGCTGGTAGAATGTATTCTGCAGATTCAATTTTCGATTACTCTTTCAGGCATATCGCGTGGTATAATTTCAGTGGTGGCCTGAATGTTTCCTTTAAAGTTAAGAACCATTCGGGGTTTATTTCTATAAACCAGAGACTTAACATAACCTCACCAAAAAAAAATCCAAAGGCGTGAGATTGCATGATCTTGATGGCCAGTTGACATTACCTTTTCGCGAAATAACGCGTAAAAAGAAACTTTTCTTGCAAAAAATCGATTCTGTGGCAATATGTATGGCAAGTTTCTCCATCTTGTTGAAAAAAAAAACATTGTTTATATCCACATTTATCCGTTCAGACCATAGATATTGTGTTAACATATTCCTACAGCGTTCACCATTAAAAGTAACACGATTTTTTTCAACATATTCAAAAAATATAAGGTTCTATCACACATTCAGACCAAAAACTACACCAAACAGTGGGTTTCTAAGAATGAAGAGGTAAGTCCTAAATCACTTGAGGATGTTCATCGACCCAAATCCTGCAGCTATGTTTATTCACAAACATATTAAGCCAGAAGTGCCCTTCATCGGAAACTAATATTTTTAGTCGCCTACCAACTTCCAATTTCCACGCGCTGTTGAACTCTGCAACTTTCCATAGTGAACTGATAAAATGTACTGAAAACTGCAATCTGTGAATGACATTTACATTTAAAAACAGCGTTGCCGCTATTATGTTTTATAGTTCTACGCTGTTATTGGAAAACTCTTTACTACCACATGCATTCATTTATAAAATGTAAATGATAAACATGTTTGTTCAGTGAATAACGTCAAAAACAACTTGGTTACTTTGTTTGCTAACAATGAGAATAGCCCGCGGAAGTATGAAATTACCTCAAATAGCAAAAAATAAATGATGGCCTTTACACCAATACTTACATTTAACAATTTTTTTATTAATCATAAACAACAAATATCCATATTTTTTGTGAGCAATAGCTTAAATTCCCTAGTAATAAAAATAAACAGTTTTTTTTTATATAACGATGAGATGCATTATGCTTTCAAAACTAGCAACAGTGTATAGTTTCCAAATTGCATGCCATTTGCCACAAGAACATGTTTATCCGTTATAATGTCCCACGTGACGTGACATACTTGCGACGTCAGATAGAAATCTCACGGCTATATCGCAAATACGAGTAGTAGAGACTTGTTTTGCATTAACTATAAGCCCGTACGTATTTTTTCTAAAATGGGTCAATGCTACATAAAACCTTATGTAACTAACGTGTTTTTTTTTACATTTTGCGTCATTTTAAATTACATAGCATTAATTGTAATTTGACTTAACCTACTATATATGATAAATATGTAAGTCTATTTGGAAAATTCCACCATTTAAAAAAGTGTAAAAAAATGTGCATATGTATTCAGAATATTTTAATACTTATTTTTTATCAATACGAAAGACCAATAAAAGTTATTTTCATAAAATTAAATAAACGTTCTGAATAGATTTAGGAATTCATTTTTATATAAACAAAAATTGACAACTTTGAACCTAAAGAGAACCTAAAGCTGGGTCCACATCAATAAAAATTTGTATTGTGCGGGCTGTATGTGTTGTATGTGCGTGGCAATGTAGACGCTTTAACACACAAGGTCACACACAAATATTGTCGTCACTCAGCAGGCACACGAACCATCTGTTCCACCAGATAATTTAAACAAATTGTTCTAGTAAATTCAACATAGAGGCAAAATTTTATTGGTGTGGACCCAGCTTAAGAGATATAGCACACAATATATAGCACACGCACACGCACACACGCCAGCACATGCGCGCATACACACAGTTGTCTCATTGGACGCAGTCCATAGAAATCAAAAACTGCATATATAAGCCATCTGACGAGAAGTCGGCGAAAGTGTGTATTGTTTGATTGAGGATAAAGCCTCCCTATTCTTGATGAGAGAGCATATATCGGTATCCTGATAGGTCAAGCAACTAACAGAATCTAATTTTGGCAGAAACGCAGGTTATTGTATGTTCCACATGAGATTGTGGAACCCAGCGGTTGGGGTGCATAGCTCCAGATTACTGTTGTATCATTGGACGCAGTCCGCAGAAATCAAAAAGTGCACATATACAGGGTGTTACGAAACATGCGGCAAAAATTAAAGGGGTTATTCCTTGACTTATTCTAAGAATATTTTGTTATATGATAATTTTTGAAAAACCCCTTTGTTTCGAAGATGCAGGGTGATTAAAATTTACGACATAAACAACATTTTATTATCAAAATATACATGTAAAGTTGCTCAATCTACAATAAATGTTCGAAATGACTTCCTCCAGCCTTGATACAAGCATTCAATCTTCTCGTCATTGACTGCCGAACTGTTTCAAACACACCAGGGTCGTTTCTAATTGAGTTACACCCAGCAATTATCCGATTTCGCAAATCATCCAAATTCTTCAATGGAGTAGCGTAAACTAATGGCTTCAGATATCTCCAGAAGAAATAATCCAGGGGGTTTAAGTCCGAGGATCGAGCAGGCCATGCGTATGGCCCACTTCGACCAATCCAGCGATATTCCTACGTTGCTGTTAAAAAATCACGAGCAACCAAAGTGAAATGTGGTGGTGCACCATCGTGCATAAACCACATTTAATGCCTTATTGCCAATAATACATCTTCCAGAAAGTCAAGCAGCGTTGCTTCCAAAAAGTTGCGATACACCTCGCCAATAAGTCTTTGTGATAGAAATACCGGTCCAATTAGATAGTCACCTACAATTCCAACCCAAACATTCAACGAGAACTGATGTTGAAAACTATCTTCGCATACCTCATGCGGATTTTCATCTGCCCACATATGGTTATTATGAAAATGCCTTAATGCATTTCTTGCGAAAGTGGCTTCATCGGTGTTTGATGACAAGAATTTGTGTCAGGAATAGAGGAATGCGAAGTATAGTGTGCAATATCCATTGACATAATGCAATACGTGGAGGAAAATCAAGAGGTAGTAGTGCCTGAACGCGTTGAATGTGGTATGGATACAAGAAATTGTCCTTAGGAATTTTCCAAACTGTCCAGTGACTCACATTCAAAGTATTTGCAAGTTTTCGCGTAGAACTACCAGGCTATTCCGCTATCATGTCCAGCACATTCTGTTCCAATTGTACCGTTCTTACAGTCACTGATCTTCCTAACCCTTCAGTTCGTTTCAATGTGCCTGTTTCACGAAGACGTCGATGAATGTTTTCGAAGATTTTTCGGTCGGGGACATTACGGGCTGGAAATCGTTCACTGTACAATCGCCTAGCTTGTAATGCATTGCCATCAGTAAGTCCATACATGAAGTGCATATCAGTCATCTCGGCGTTTGTATACATTATGATAGAGGACTTCACTCACTATTTAAAACACGTCAAACAGCCAAACGTCACTCAATCTAAGTAAACAAATGCGATCGATGAAATCCACTTACTAGATAAAACAGCAATTCCAAGTGATCCAGAACGAAAAAAATGTTTTGTACTTGATAAACTCATTAACGTACACCCTACTTTTATTTACATTAATGATTTCAACAAATGTCGAATATGGTTGTCCTGTATCTTCGAAACAAAGGGGTTTTTCAAAAATCATCATAGGACAAAATATTCTAAGAATAGGCCAAGGAATAACCCCTTCCATTTTTGCCGCATGTTTACCTAACACTCTGTATATGAGCTATATATTGTTGTTGGTGGCTCCACAATCAAACAACCCATATTTTCGGCGACTTCTCGTCGGATGGCTTATAAATGGAATTTTTTACTTCTTTGAACTGCGTCCAACAGTAGTCAGGCGTTATACACCCCCGACCGTTGGGTTCCACAATCTCATGTTGAACGCACAACAACTCGCGTCTCCGCCATAATGAGCAATGGTTAGTTGCTTGACCGGAAGGAAGCCCCACCCATCCCTTACATTGGAGGGCACATGTTTCGTCTGTTGGTGGTTAGCATATGCTCTCTCGCCAAGAATAGGCAGTTCCCCTCCACCCTGATGAGTCCTACTCTGATGAGTCTAATTCACTTTCACTTTTCATTTTCATTTTTTTCTTTCATTTTCATTCCAATTGTTCTCACTTTGCAAAGTCTAAGTACCTTCCATTTTATTCAATTTAGTTCACTCTCCGGTTGTATTAGCCTTTCTTCATTCATTAATGTTCTGACATTGTATGTACCTATATTTAATTTAATACACTTATTAGTCAATTTATTACCTTCCCCAGAGTTAATGAGGCCACCTGATTGATGAAGGTGGAACACTAGGATATGTCTCTACCCGCCTGGGCTGCCATTTCAGAGACGACCTTTTCATTAATTTTAAAGGGATATTGGCATATTGGCAGAATACTCCGCTAGCCAGGCGAGTTGTTCTATGTGAAGCATTTCCAATAAGCCCGTTTCGAAATCTTCCTTGATCATCAGAGCTTCGTTTGTTATTTAGCAGGATGCAACTTTAGCCCAAGGACATATAATAGTGTTTCCAATGATTATATTTTTTGCTTAATTTAGTGATCATCTCATTTATAATTGCATACCAAAATTTAATCCAACGTATATGGAATATAAAATCGTAACAGTGAATTCTATCTATCTAATACGTAATTACTAGTATTAACTATAGAATATCAATTTGTAAAAAGCGTACTGGCATTTACCTCACTTAACCTTAGATGCATTTTTCCAATCAAAAATGCATTCATTGGTTACCCAAAAGATGGAGTAATACTAAGGAAAATAATGGAGATTGCTTTGATTTTATTAGTTACTTTATATATTTATTTTTTGTTAATAAATTCCAAATTTTATTTAAAAAAAGCTCACAATTAATGTATATATCTAATAAATTAATTTCTACATCATCATTAGTTCTACACCTAATA
This sequence comes from Cosmopolites sordidus, assembly GCA_031761425.1. NCBI lineage: Eukaryota > Metazoa > Arthropoda > Insecta > Coleoptera > Curculionidae > Cosmopolites > Cosmopolites sordidus. Next base: position 4,523 of record JARFXV010001734.1, on the reverse strand, counting down.
AACGGATTATATTTTGTCAAATGAACATTTCTCGAAAAAAAAATGCCATTCAAAAGAGCCTTTCACGGTGCTGTTGGTATTTTTATCGTGAAATATTTTTTATCTGTCCTCGTTTTTAATTTATTTGCTCCGAACGTGGGGCCGCGGAATGTGTTTAAATTTGGACTCGCAAAAAGTTCAACGCACTCATTTAGACAAACAAGCCTGGGCACATTCTAATCATTTACGCACAAAATATAAGTCATACTAGACTGCAGTTGGAATGATGTAATTTTTTATAGAATATTTTTCGACTTTTATATATTGTTATCAATATTTTTAAATTATATTACAGTGCCGATGATTCGTAATTTTTAATTTAAACAATTTATTGCATAATTATATTGACTGTCAGGATTAAACAAAAACAAATAGCTCTTCCATAAAGTCCAAATAAGTTTCTTGTAGCCTCCCCATTCGATACACATTTGACTAATTATGTTTTAGCATCATCAGGCGATGGTGCCATCAAATAAGTTAAACAAAAAAACATCATCAGGGAATCTAGATATCTATGTTACAATATTAATACAGGACATTGATTAAATGAAGAGAGTCTATTGTTAAAAGGTATACAACTTTGCTACCGCTATTTTTTTTAAATTCAAGGCTTTATTGTAAAAAACTGGTTATACATTTATGATTCAAAGAATTTTCCATCGTTGGCCACTACTTTCTCTTATCTTTCAACCAGCATTCGAATTCCACGTTGAAAAAACTGGCCATCTTTTGAAGCGATCCACAAATCGATCCAATTTTTGACTTCTTCATCAGACCGAAAGTGCCGGTCAGCCAGGCCGTGTGCCATCAATCGAAATAGGTGATAGTCAGAGGGAGTAACGTCTGAAGAATACGGAGGGTGGGGTAAGACTTCCCATTTCAACGGTTTCAAGTATGTTTTGACCACTTTCGCAACATGGGGCCGAGCATTGTCATGCTGCAAAATCATTTTATCGTGTCATTCGCTGTATTGTGACCGTTTGTCTTTCAATGCTCAGCTCAAACGCATTAATTGCGTTCGATAACCATCCACCGTGACCCCATTTTTCGTCCCCAGTTACAATGCGATGCAGAAATCCATTCCGTTTTTGCCTTTCAAGATACTATTTGCAAGCAAACAAACAGCGTTCAACATCTCTCGGTTTCAACTCGTATGGCACCCAATATCCTTGCGTCTGGGTCATTCCCAGGTCTTTGAGGCTTTTAAAATTGCTTGTTGAGTCACTCCCAATGATCTTGCCAACTCTTCTTGACTTTGACACGAGTCTTCCATCGCTATGCCGGTCTTTGACGTGAAAATCACCGCTCTTAAAGCGTTGAAATCACTCACAACATGGTCTTTTACTCATAGCGGCCTCGCCATAAGTGTCTGAGTGCATTCGGTGAGCCTCAGCCGCAGATTTCTTCATGTGAAGAAAATAAAGTAACACCTCCTACAAGATGCCCAAAGGTATTACATGCCGTCCATGATGTACTTATTTTGACAACTACTTACCGCTAACGCCATCTATATGAAATCGGCTGGAGCAAAGTTGTATATCTTTTAATATTCCTGATTGATGTTAAAACAATGTTCTTCTTTTTATTTCATGTCGTATAAGAACAATGTGATCTTTAAATATGTTTGGTACAGATCTTCTAGTTTTCCCAATATATTTTCAATCATAATCTTTGCAACCTATTTTAGAGATCCTTCTATTTTTATGTACTTTATCTTTTAAATTCCCCCAAGATTTTTTTAGGTTATTATAAATTCAAACCTCTTTGTATATCTAATGATAAACATGCATACAAACTGTAAAATGAGTTTTCCACTCACACCAAACATCATTTAATTCACTCGACGCGCATTTCGTTAACCAAGTTAGAATCATCTCAAAAACTGGACATCTAAAACTCAACAGCTTCAGTGATGAATTTCGTGAAGGTTATCAAAATGTTTTGACAAAATTCGCGTCAATCGTAACAGTGTCGCAAAAAGAAACTTGGAAATATTCCAATGGCATTCTACTAGTTTGGAATTTAAAAATGAGCAAAAATCAACAAATATTATTTGATCATGCAGTGTTTAAAAAAGAAATAGTGTTGTTTTCGATCATCGACAACTGTCACTGCTGACGGGTATGTTTGTCGGAAATTATCAGTATATTTTATAAATAGAATGAATAACAAACAATACAGTCACTCAAAAAATTGACTTTTTTAAAAAATATAAACAACAAATTGATGTATCATTCGCCATATCGTCCGCCATTTAGATTTATCACCTTCTGATTTCTTTTTGATCCTAAATATCAAAAATAAATTGTGCGGCCTTCGATTTTGAATGTCTAATCAAGTCGTTGAAATCTCTGAATCGCTTAATAAAGGAAAATCCATTAAAAGCATCTGTAGCCAGTAATTGGCTTTTGTTTCTTTACTTTGCAAAAACTTTTACAATGAACTATGTAAATAAATTGAGTGGGCCATTTATATGTTTAATATGCGATAAAGCACAAATATCAGGCAGTAGCTAAACAAATATGAACTTACACAATATAACCTAAATAACCTGTGCACACACTCGAAGAGATTAAGAGACTAAATAAGATAAATACATTAAGAATAAGAGATTAAGACACCAAATCACTTTTTTAACTTTTCGACGCACGTTTCGCTAACCATGTTTAAATCATCAGGATATGATTCAATCTAATTTTAAACCAATACTAAAATCTATTTATTACTTCCTGATGATGAAGATGTAACTTCAGAATCACTTGAGGATTTTCATCTGTTCAAATCCTTCACTTATATTTGTTCACAAACACATTAAGCCAGAAGTACGCTTCGCCGGAAAGAATGTTTTTTCCCCAAAGTGGAAGTCGCCTTCCAACTGCTTTAAAGCCCGATTGTTAAATTGTGTTTCTTTCCATGGTGACTTGATATAATAAACTGAACACGACAGTTTATGAGTGGCATTTACATTATATATATATATATATATATATATATATATATATATATATATATATATATATATATATATATATATATATTATACACGGCTTTTGACTCACCCCAATTGAATTTTTTGGGCATTTCTTTACTTCAATCGACACGAGCCTTTTTTTGAGCAATTCTGTTCATATATACACACAATATAAAATCTTGTGTATACTAGTCATACTAATGCCCAGAGATGCTTCAACCTCATGGTATGTCACATGACGATCTTGCTTTATCAATTATCGCACAGTATCGATGTTTTCTGGTACAACAACTGATTTTGGACGACCGTCATTAAATTCGTTCGAATTTAATTCCAAATGCGCACTAAACCAGTGAGATACAGTGGTTTTAAATGGCGCCTAGCAACACCATTGTTGCCAATTCCTGATACTTAAATATTAGCCCTCGTATAATTAGATTATGTATATATTTATATTATTCTCCATGTTTTAAAACAATAAATTGTATGCAGTCATTAAATATGCCCTATAAAAAAATATCAATAACAGAAAATTGTAAAAAGAAACGTTATAAATTGCAATATTCTTATGGTCGTAGATAACAGTTAGGTAGTATATGTTTATCGTTATGACTATTTTTTACAATCAACATTTATATGCTTCCATAAACGTAAACGAGTGAAAGTCCAGTCATTTTTTTTATTATTTTATGTTTTACTGTAAATGTTAACTAGCAAAAAAACTCATTAGCATTTCGAGTTAGCATCTTATGAAAACATTTGAAAAATTATCATTGGATTGAACAAATTTTTACGAAATTCTCGTAAATAAATGAAAAATATGTTACTAAATTAACTAGCTAATTTTTAATCACCAGTGATTAATCAGAAGTGAGATATGAGTAAATAATGCCAACCTTGAGAGAAGACTCCAGTTGAAATGAACTCAATGTTCATGAATGAATGAACCTCAGAAGAAGCGCTAAGGTTTCCCGAATACGGTGAATAACTACCTAATGACAAAATTCGGAATTGAATGAAAAATATTAGCGCTGATTCGTACACTTTATGCGAATAAACGACAACCGATGGCCTAAAAGTCTATTCCATGGGCACCTCCAGAAAAGAAAAAACGGAGAAAACCGAGGAGATCCTAGAATGAAAGGATAAAAAGGGCGATGGAAGAAAGACAGCTTAATGTAGAAATTGCTCAAGAAAGAGAGACATGGAAAAAAGAATTTGCGTAGACAACATTTAGTTGTAATTTCATATGTAACACAATTAGTATGTGTACTCTCGTTCAATATATATATATATATATATATATATATATATATATATATATATATATATATATATATATATATATATATATATATATATATATATATATATATATATATATATATATATATATATATATATATATATATATATATATATATATATATATATATATATATATATATATATATATATATATATATATATATATATATATATATATATATATATATATATATATATATATATA
>JARFXV010001733.1:0-118676 GCA_031761425.1 Cosmopolites sordidus | reverse complement strand
TATATATATATATATATATATATATATATATATATATATATATATATATATATATATATATATATACATATATATATATATATATACATATATATATATATATATATATATATATATATATATATATATATATATATATATATATATATATATATATATATATATATATATATATATATATAAAGAAAAAATTAAAAATTACACAGAACTGAAAAAGTTATAATTTTTTAAATTTGGTATCTTATTTTGGTCACCCTGTATATTCATTAAATTTATTTTTTAATAAATAAAATGTTTCTTTAATTTTTGTAAAAAAAAAACGGGACGAACTTTTTAATCAATCCAATAGCAACGAGTGAATGTTATAATATTAACGTGGATTTTCAAATGGTACAAATGGTTCAAAGAATATATTTTAATGACGAAAATTGACTTGAAACATCTCTTACATCAACTAATAAGCAATATAGCAATACAGATAATGAGCAGACAAATGTAGTTGACAGGTAATCGAGATACATCTAAGAGTGTTAGAATATCATTTAGGTTAGGAGGTCACTGAGGTCATTTAGGTCACCAAATTCCTTTGTACGAGCACCGTCTGACATTTAATTTTGATTTTTCTAGGCACAGTCTTACAATGAAACAGGGTTTAATGGTGTCATCAACGGAGAACTTCAACAAGGATTTTTCTATGCACCTGTTGTAGAGGTTGAAAACGAAGGAGCTTTCCTGACTAAGAAACCATACGAAGCCTTGGCGGAAGGAAATATCAACAAAGTTCCTACTTTTATTGGAACCTGCTCCGAAGAGGGTCTTATGAGTTATAACGGTAAGAAAAATGTAGAAATCAAAACATAAAAATAATGCGGTCAAGTTGGTGTTCATTATCACAATTTTTTTTGAAATGGATTTCAAATGATGAATTAACAACTTTATTCTGCTGTTTTGCATTCCAATCTACATTAGATATTTTTTTATTTAGTTTACACTAACACATTTATCTAGTTTACACAGACAATGTGTCAATTCACCATGGAAAGAAACAAGATACAGAAATTGGAACTCGGCAAGCGGAGGAAAAATAATATTTTCCGACCGTCGAAGCATATTAAATAGGTTTTTTGAACAAACATAACTGCAGGGGTTGAACCGATGTAATCCTCAAGTGAGTCAAGAGGTACCTCTTCGCCCTCAGAAAATCACTGTTTGGTGTGGTTTTGAGGCTGAAGGAGTGATATGACTTTATTTATGACTACTTTACAACAATCGGTTGACATTTGTTGATTTCATGACGTCTTGTTTACAAACCAAAAAAGTTTGATGTACAAATAAATTGATGGTACAAAAAGCATGGTATTAAACTCGAAGAGATTTATCACAAAACACCAAATAACTTTTTTAAACTTCACGACGTTTCGCTAACCATGTTAGCATCATCAGGAGATAATTTAATCTAATTCTAAAACTAAACTATGTTCTATTTATATGAAAACCCTATCTAACGAAACGTGTAAAAACCATGAACTTTACTGAGCCTTATATTAATAATTGAACAACTTGACTGAACGGAATAGGTCCTTTATCTCGGTTCGTAAGTTTCATATATTTTTCTATTTGAATGCTCTCATACGCATCCAATATCTCACGCACTTTCACTCTCCGATCAGTTATCATGATATCGTGGATATTTTCAATCATTTCAGAAGTGGTAACCTCATTTGGACGACCTTGATAATCTTCAACTGTCCAATATTTTATGGTTGATAACTAAGGTGGAGAGTCCACATAAACTTCGCTGAACTCCGATTTATTCTCATTATTTGTTTCTTTTTTTTTTAAACAAGTATTTTATCACTGCTCGTATTTTATCACAAACTAAACCACTTGACAGATTGACACTATTGTTATGAAAGGTTATATATTGAGGGAAAATATCCCTTTTCAAATACTAGCAGAGCCATCTCGGCCTTAGCCCAGGTACTTATCATACCGCCCTTGTAAGTGAAAATTAATTTATTCTTCAGCTATTAATATTCCTATATAAAAACTTATTTTATTTCTTATACCATTCTGATGAGTGCACACTCCTGTTGTTTAAATCGTTGACCTTTTAGTGACATTTTCGCCACAAGGAAAACAAAAGTCTGAAAAACCTAATGCTACAATTATTCACATAATACCCGCCGGAAATTTTCAGTCTTATCAAAACAATCTTAAGCATATCACAATTGAATTGCAGCCTTACAATAATTGCATCTCAATAATTCTTACTAAAACAATTGGTTGTAAATTAGAGTGGACATATTAAGAATAAAGTTAACGATTAACGACAGGGTACATTGTCTTGATGAAACAGCACTTTTTTTGTTCATTTGGAGCGTTTTTTTGCGATCCCGTCCTTCAAATGCGCCAATAACGCTATGTAATATTCGCTATTCATGAGAATCTCGAGATAATCGATGGAAAATCAATATAATTTGACTTTAATCACTGTTGGGTGAGTTTTATACAACTATACTCCATGCTCATCCCAAAACACATCCCAGGCCATAACCTTGCCTGCCGATGGTTGTGTTTTTGGCCGCTTTGGCCAGCTTTCGTTAGTTGCTGTCCACTCAGCTGACTGCCGATTCGACTCTGGAGTGTAGTGATGGAGCCATGTTTCATCCATTGTCACATACCGAATGAAAAATCTTTTTTCATTCGGTATGTGACAATATTTCAAGTGTCAAAATCGTACCTTTTGAGGTGAACTTTCAATGTTGGAAAAAGGAAGAAATCTGGTGAATAAGAGGCCTTCGGAGCCACAGTGATATTTTAAGTTGTCAAAAATGCATGCAATTGAAATCGCTGTGTGGCAAGGTGCATTGTCGTAATGCAGCACCTAGTTCTTGATGTTCGCTCGTACAAATTACTCTTTTTCGTCCTTAAGGCACAAAACCCTTATGGGCGATCCCTTGGCTATCAAACAGCAAATCAGTATGATTCTAATCTTTGATTTGATTATTCTGGTCCTTTTTGACTTTGTGACTTCCGGGCTATATTCAAAAAAAAATCTAAGACTCGAAACCAGTAATGACACGTTTTAAAAAATCATTTTCAATCCGCTCCAAAAAGTCAAGATGTATCGCCCTATTGTCCTTTTGATCCTGCGAAAAGGTTCTCGCGACCATTTTCCCGCAGGTTTTCCCCATAACCAATTCATAGAGCCAAATTCAACTCGTCCAAGATCATGTTGATCGTCAACCGACGATTAGGACGCAAAATATTCCGGATTTAGTGGATATTTTCATGACTTATTGTAGTTGAAGATCTTCCGCCGCATTGTTCATCTTCAATTATGTCTCGGTCTTCTGAGAATTAAGGTATTCTACTACCTACAAATATGGGTCATAGGCAAAATTTTCCATAGGCCTGTAGAAGGTTTGCAAAAGTTTCCATCGAATTGTGCTCAAGTATGAAACAAAACTTGACTGTTGTTCGAAATTGTTACTCGATTACAAAAAAATTGCTACGGACTACCAAATACCTCTAGGGGACTTCAAACTCGTACCTAAGATGCATCAAATGTTGACCCCCACCCTTCAAAGGGGAAGACAACAAAGTTGCCAGATCGTGTTCACGATTTTGTTTGCACGCCTCGTACACAGCATTAAATCGGACTGATTCAATATATTGATCCGGTTGGAGGCTAAAGTTGAAGGAGGTCAAACCTCACTAACGGACAATAACACCACAGAAAGAAGAATAAAAGAGGAAGTGGCTTCACCTCTAGCCAAAAGACACCAGGAAAATTTGATATTGCAAATCGCCATCTTCTTTTTTTAAATAATCCTTGTATACCAAAAAAAAGTTAAACAGACATAATGGACCAATTACCACCGTCACGGTAGAAGAGTGTTCATATATTTCACACTGCTTCTTTTAATTCAACCAACAAAAAAAAGTTTTTTTTACATTTAATGTCATTCAACTGGAAACTACAAGCTTACCATACCTATTAAATAATGTTAATTTGCCTTTTTTACATCTGAGATGGTGAGAAACTTTGTTATTTTACCAAAAAAACTGCTTATTTTTGATAATAATTGATTAAGAAACACTTTTGAGCTTAACAGTATTTTTTAGGACACAATAATCAAGATTAGATATAATGGAGTTGTTAAATGATAACCATCAGCCAAAAATTGCTAGTTTGCCAATCCAATTAATATCCTAAAATACCCGCTAAACGTGAATCTCTGTTATTCAGATTTTCTCGTAGAATATTTTAATAAAATATACCTCTTAAATCATGCGAGAAGCAGTTTCGATTTTCCATTAAATTTAAATAATATTTTTTAACAGAATATCTTTAAACTTCCATTAAATTTAAATAATATTTTAACGGTATATCTTTAGTTCACTACTGCCTATTTTATTTGAATGCCTTTTAGAGCTCAGAATAAATATTATTCCTACCAACCAGAAAAATAGTAATTTTAACGACAGCATATAACTTGATATGTTGTTCTGAATTATACTAAACTCGAAGAGATTTACCACTGAACAGTAAATTTCTTTTTTTTTTCGACGCGCGTTTCACTAACCATGTTAGCACCGCCAGGAGATGAATCAGATCAATAAAAGCAGATAAATTCGCCAAACGTCAGCGGGCAAAAGTTGTTTAGCGTGAAGCCTTCTCGTTCGAATGCAGTACCTTTCGCTTCTGGAAACAAATCCGTATAACCGTAGCCTTCGTTCGCATTAGAGTCGTTTTTTTGTTTCGCCGGAAAAATGATACAATAGACCCCCTATCAAAAACGGATGACAATATCGAAAAAATCGGTAATCTGGTTCGATCTGACCGTTGGTTAAGTACTCGTACGATTGCTGAAACTGTAGGAATTGACAAAGAATGCGTATGGCAAATTTTACATAACAATTTTAACATGCAAAGAGTGTGTGCCAAAATTTCTCACGTTTGAATAACCAGAAGCTCGCAAAAAATTTTGTACTAACACTTTGAATGCCATTGAATTGCCATTGCTTGCGCCGTGCTTCTATATGTTTCCTAAGGTAAAATTTATATTAAAAGAAATAAGTTTTAAGTCCGTTGAAGCTGTGAAAGAGAAAGCGGCACGCGTTCTGAAGGAGCTGACAGAAGAAGACTTCCAGCACTGTTTCGAACAATGGAAGATTCGCATGGAGTGTTGTAGGAATAGAGGATGGGGGTATATTGAAGGTGATAATAAGTAAATATGTATGTAATCAAAATAAAATGTTTTTGCGGCGTCAGTCTCGTTATCTAATTTTTTTCCCCTCTATTTGGGTTTTTCGCCACTATCTAAAACTCAAAAAATATCAAAAAACCCAAATAAAGGGAAAAAAAATATATGAACACGCCACAATCATTCAGACATTATTCGTTATCTAATAGTCACACCTGGTAGATTGAATCCTCCTAATAATGTTAACATGATTAGCAAAACGCGCGTTGAGAAATTTAAAAAATTATTTGGTGTTTAGTGATAAATTATTTCGAGTTTAGAGATACTAAATCAGATAAATATGGTGGAGGAAATATGTATAGCATTTCCTAAAGATTTTAACATGGTACCAAATGTTCGTGCATACGAACTGTGTGAAAAAAGTTATTACTTTTTTTGATATTGTGTAATTTTTTTATTCAAATGAAAGTAGAATTTTATATTGTCTCTTTTAAAGTAGTTGCCTTGAGAAGCCACATATTGCTGGAGACTGTTTGTCGACTCTTCATAGTAGATTCTGGAAGCGACCACCAAGCGAATGTACGGACCACCAAGCGAATGTAGACAAAAACCCTGATTTTGTTGTGACAGCTCAACAGTTATTTCATCGATCAAATTTTTCTCTTAGAACCTTTGGTGTAAAACACTAACTTGAAGAGATTTTCCACTAAACAAAGTCTACAAAGCATCTGAGTTAAGAAGTCGTAGGTAATCTAAAGAATAAAGTAGACCAACATGAAAAATCAGGGATTTACAAAATTAGTGATCAAGATTGTGATCGAAGATATACCGGGCAAAAGGTACGGTTGTTAAATATAACTTGAACTTGATTTAGTATTAGAATTAAATTGAATCATCTCCTGATGATACTAACATGCTTAGTGAAAAGCGTGTCGAGAAGTTAAAAAAACGAGGATTTGGTGTTTAGTGGAAAATCTGATCGCCAATCTGATGATCAAATATCATCTGGTTCCGCATTTTTGGCATCTTGAAGAAGCAGGTTTTCTATTGAAACAGAAACCTTCATGTTCACGCCTGCAAACATAGAGACATTATTGTTATCGTAATGCAATTTCACTGAATGTAATAGTAAAAACATGTTTCAGCTAGTGTTATAAAATATCGAAGACACTCAGCAGAATCGCGTTTCAATAAGTCTAAACACTCCTGAGTAGTGTTCCTTCGAATGAGTATTTGTTTGACTGTTAGGAAGCGCGGGATCTATCCAGCGGAAAGTTTTTTATACCTTAAACATTGTGTAAAATGTAGTGGAGATGATCTATCGAGATGTTAATAATGCCAGCAAGCTCTTAGCTTCAGTTCATTTAATACGACATTAGGGATTTTTGTGACGGTTTTGTGGATAGAAGCGGTTTTTGTGCCTCAAAAACGTATGACCATATTTAAATTTATCAGAGTACTTTTATCAGCGAAAATTTAGAGAAACAATTCTTTCAAGTGGAATCTAACTCTTTTGTTGGATGTCCTTAGGGAGCTAAACCCTTGAATATGAAGTCCTTTATAACAGTTAGAACTAGAAGCATACTTAACAAATATCATAATTATATGGTTATATTTGTACTGTACCAGGCAGATAACTTTTCACAATATATTCAAGATATTCTCTAACATGTTTCGGCCTCGCGACCATTCCCAAAGAGAGTTATGTATAAACTAAACTAAAGTTTCAAAGTGCTGTCTAATGGAAGTCGGTTTTTTCATCTCGTTAAATTTATTACACTATCAATAATTGGAGTATTTCCGAAGTCTAGCTGGGCGTTTGTTAGGTTTTTACCGTCGTATATGGCTTTTTTAATTTCGAAAATTTCCAGGTAATTTAACAGCCTGCTTTTATTGCAGCTATGTATTAATTTGGTATTATTAATGTTAAAAAAATGGTTCTGGTCTATACAATGTTCGGCAAAGCCCGTTTTTCTCTGATTGTGTAAAATTGAATATTTATGTTCTTTTAGCCTATCATTGAGCGATCGGCCCGTTTGGCCTATATAAATAGCGTCACACATATTACATTTAATTTCGTATACTCCAGATTTGTCACAAAATTTTGCTCTTTCTTTGTTATTGTTTAACATCGATGCAAGATTATTCTTATTAACAGAGATAATATTAATATTTTCGTTCTTTAACTGATTTGTGATTCTTGAACTTAATTTGTGAATATAGTTTATAGCATGCCAATTTTTAGAATCTTTTTCGGGTGTTGCGGCATAAAAATGTTTGGTGTTGTTTTTCTTAATCTTGTTTTTTATCATTTTATCTATGATGCTTGGCTGATATCCATTATTCCTTGCGATATTTTTGATAATATTAAGTTCTTTTTCATAGCTGTCTTTTTTAAGTGGAATCGTTAGAAGTCTGTGGGTCATACTATGAAAAGTGGACATTTTTACATTCCATGACTGATTTGAACTTGCGTGAATAATTGTATCGGTATACGTGGGTTTTCTAAATATTTCGAATTCTAATTTATTCGGTGTTCTTATTATTTTTAAATCTAAGAAATTTAATGAATTATCCGTCTCTGTTTCTATTGTGAACTGGATTTTTGAGTTTACACTGTTTAAATATTCAAGAAATTGACCCAATAGTCTTTCTGTACCGGTCCATATGCAAATAATATCATCGACATACCTGGCCCAAAAATTTATGTGTCTTGTATAATTAGTGTCGCTAAATAAATTGTTTTCAAAATTAGCCATATAAATTTCTGCCAGGAGGGGGCTCAGGGGGCTTCCCATTGGTAATCCATTCGTTTGTTGGTAACATTTTGAATTGAACAGAAAATAATTTTGTTCGGTACATACATTGATAGCTTCTATGAGAGCATTTTTGTGTACGATTTCAAGATTGCATTCATGAATTCTTTCAGTGAGGATATTTTTAAGATCTTGTACCGGAATGGAGGAAAAAAGGCTTTTTATATCGAACGAAACTAACTTTGCATTGGGAGGTATCTGTATGTTTTTTAATTTTGTTGTTAGTTCTATTGTATTTTTGATTGCTTTGGGCGAGTTGAAATCGATAAATAATGGTAGATCACTGTTGAGTTGTTTGCAAAGTTTATATGCAGGAGCATTTATAGGCAGGAGCATCAGCCAAGCATCATAGATAAAATGATAAAAAACAAGATTAAGAAAAACAACACCAAACATTTTTATGCCGCAACACCCGAAAAAGATTCTAAAAATTGGCATGCTATAAACTATATTCACAAATTAAGTTCAAGAATCACAAATCAGTTAAAGAACGAAAACATTAATATTATCTCTGTTAATAAGAATAATCTTACATCGATGTTAAACAATAACAAAGAAAGAGCAAAATTTTGTGACAAATCTGGAGTATACGAAATTACATGTAATATGTGTGACGCTATTTATATAGGCCAAACGGGCCGATCGCTCAATGATAGGCTAAAAGAACATAAATATTCAATTTTACACAATCAGAGAAAGACGGGCTTTGCCGAACATTGTATAGACTAGAACCATTTTTTTTTTACATTAATAATACCAAATTAATACATAGCTGCAATAAAAGCAGGCTGTTAAATTACCTGGAAAGTTTCGAAATTAAAAAAGCCACATACGACGGCAAAAACCTAACAAACACCCAGCTAGATTTCGGAAATACTCCAATTATTGATAGTGTAATAAATTTAACGAGATGAAAAAACCGACTTCCATTAGACAGCACTTTGAAACTTTAGTTTAGTTTATACATAACTCTCTTTGAGAATGGTCGCGAGGCCGAAACATGTTAGAGAATATCTTGAATATATTGTGAAACAAATACCAAGTGTTTTAATTATTATCATTGTTACTATGTTTCACCAAGAGCCAACCGCGCAATCAATCAAAACTATAGATAACTTTTCGAAAGAATTAGTTAAAAGTGGATGTAAAGGTGAATGGGTTTTCGAACTGAGCGGTTTTTTTAATCATTGAATAAAACACAATATTTGCGTTGATTTCAAAAAACATTTAATTGATAATTGAACCATAGTGTATGACATTTAAATATGAAAGACAATATCTGCCAAATGACCACCTCTGCCAGCTCCATAGACGTCCATTCTTTTGTCAAAATTTCGGATGACATTTTGGTATAACCGTGGCTCTAACTCACCAATGACATGAATAATTTCATCCTTTTGTTCAGGAATCGCTTGTGGATTGTTCTTATAGACCTGGCTTGTCACGTAATCCCAAAAAAAAATAGTCTAACGGTGTCAAATCACATGATCTCTCTAACATCATCGTTTCTTGCAGTAACTCGTACAGGATTTTTTCTCTCAACAAATCTACAATTTCATTAGCAAAGTAATCTGTGTAGCGCCATTCTGTTGGAACCACTTATCCTCCAGATCAATACTATACAATATACAATTCAATAATACAATTCAGCCTACAAAAATCCCGTTATCATCTCACCAAATTGAACACCATTCACAGTTACGCTCCACCAGCAGCATTCTGAAAGAAATACAGCCCAATTATACGCCCTGACCATAATGCACACCAAATAGTGACTCGTGTAGGATGTAAAGGTTTCTCATGAATCGATCGGGGATTTTCCTCACTCCAAATGCGGCAATATTGTTTATTAACAAAGTCACCAATTTCAAAATGAGATGATTTTTTGCCAACGCCAATTTTCATAAAATAATGCAGTAATTTTAACGCATTGTTGTATTGTACGACTCCATTTTAGGAAAATTCACAACGCCATCAATGTTTTAATCAAGAATTTAAAAAACCGTTCAATTTGAAAGACCCTTTATCTTCTAGTTTAAATGATTTTTGTTACATATTTTGTTTACGATAAGGTTTTTTTGCTTTAGAATATTTGCAATGGACACTTTCAGTATACGATTTGGATCACAGCATTCTTGTCCCACAAGGGATGCACATCGCTGATCAGCAAACCAAATCTTATGTAGGAGATCAAATAAAAAACCTATATTCACCACAAAGTGAAATGCAAAATAATCTGCTCAGTGGAATACAAGTTTGTTTATATTTCCATTTTCTATTCAGGTTAATCTAAATTATTTTGCTTATATTTCAGTACTACACGGATCAAAACTTCCAAAAATCATTGTTCAGGCATGCAGAGTTACAGTCGCAGTATACCGACGTTTACTTCTATATGTTTTCATACTCAGGTGATATGGGTGGAAATTTTGAATGGAGATACCCAGGTAATTATTTATATTCTTCATGATTTATTTATTGTAAGTGTAAGTTTTATTATAAATACACGCTAAGGTGAAACTAAAAAATAATTCAATTATTGTAACTCATCCATATATATATATATATATATATATATATATATATATATATATATATATATATATATATATATATATATACGGTACCAAAATGCGGAATTTCCCGCCGTTCTATACCACATGTAGAGGTCGCGATTGGCGTCCAAATAGCTGGAGGCATGTACTAAACAGTCATAACCTCGAAACAATCGTAATGCGGAAACCGGAGAATAACCGAAGAGCAGCGATTATCGAAAGTGTTCGTGCTGGGCGCTCTGAGACAGAAATCATTCGGTTCTTCGGGTATCCTAGATCCACTGTGTATGATGTCGTCGTGAAGAATAATGACTCGGACAACTCCAACGAAAGTTTTGCAAAACCGACAAGGAAAACTCACTCGAAGGAGCGCGTTGTCAGGGCGCCCGATATCATTCAACGGGCTCAGGAACTAATTTTTGAGGATCCAAGGCAGTCGATCCGAAAATTGTCATCGGTGGTCGTCGAGGAGAACCTCCACTACATGTCTTACACAATTATAATGAGACAGATGCTTTCCGAAGCTGTCAGGGCTAAGCGAGTTGAACCCTGCAACCTGTTTTTGTGTTCCTTAAGAAACAAGGCTGCCGGACACCAGGTTTTTTTCTGATGAAAAAATCTTTACTGTCGATGCGAAAATAAAGCGAAGGAATGATCGCTGGCTCGCCCATGGCCCTGAAGATGTTCCCATTGTTTCCAGAACAAAATTTCTGGCGAATGTTCACGTGCTAAGTGTTGTGTCTAGTGAGGATGATGGGAAAACCGTATTTCTTCCAGCAGGACGGTGCGCCCGCACACACAAGTCATTTGGTCTACAATTGGTTGTCGAACAACGTTGACATATTTTGGTTCAAAGGATAATGGCCTCCCGACAGCCCAGATTTAAATCCTTTGGACTTCTATGCATGGATCGTGGTTGAAAGTAGCACCAAATCCAGAGATCCAAACGTTGAAGCGGCATTCACCGATATGGACCACGACACATTAAAACGTGCCGGCGAGCGTTTCAGACAAAGAATGGCGGTCATTCAAGTAGGAGGAGCATATATACTGCAAATGTGTTCTTTAAGACTTTACTAACAATTTAGCACAAAAAAAAATTGCAAACTTTTCCGTTTTTAGAATAACAATTGTTTGAAAAAAATGTTTAATTTGTCCCAACGATCCTTACGGAGCTTCGAAAAATTTATTAATGAAAATTTATAGGAAATGGAATGATCTACAAAAAAAGGTCGAATAACATTTTTCAATAAAATTGATAGTTTCCTAAAAATTTGTTACGCATTTAACCTTAGCCTCGAATAACCTTTGTAAAAGAAAATTTATCGAAAATTTATAAGAGACGTTTTTTGAAGAGCATTCAATCTCCTACACCTAGTCTTTTCACAGTAATGTTCCACTGAAAAACTAAAAAATTCCATGTTATTTAAATGGGAAATTGAAATGCGGCACCTCTTAATATTAAGAGCTCTAACTTTCACAGTATTTTTTTTCATCATTTCTAACAATATTTTCGGTATCTTAAAAAAAAAATAGTCGATATATATATATATATATATATATATATATATATATATATATATATATATATATATATATATATATAAAAGCAAATAATTTTCATCCACACCCGACATAGGTGCTTTGTCCGTCCCTTCAGTCGCTTACCAGCGTTCTGCTCCAGTCCACCTGATGAGATCTATAAGATGACAAACCTTATATTATGGTGACGACTGAATGAACGGACTAAGCCCCCGCGTAAACAAATATTTGCTTATAAATATTTCTGTCCACCGGTCCGGAATGCTTTAAACGAGTTTCTCGTATGTCTGACTAAAAAAACATCGTAAGTATTATAAATCATAATAATACTTCTATAGGTTCCGGAAATGTAACGCATACTGAAGAAGGAAACTACATCTTTGAGAGAAATAATCCCAATGATTTCTCTCAAGCTGACCAGTTAGTACACCAACGCATTGTTAGAATATGGACAAACTTTGCTACATACAAGTAAGTAACGCTTATTTACGAAGAGAGTTCACGAATTATAATTCCCAACCTAGAGCGAAACAGTGAAGATGTTTGAAATAATTGTATTAATCAACTTAATATTCTAAAAGGCTAGTACACTTGGTGCATCGACAATGAAAATATTTTGATGTTGTCCTGCCAAATACAGAGTAGTCAGTAAGGAATTTTCTATCGAAATGTCGAAGCTATTATTGTTGATTCCAATTTTTTGGTGTGTCCTAGTAACTAGTCATCAAAAAAAAAACTACAGACATTTGGACTATGTCTGCTCAATAGTTACACACTGTTATACAAGACAGTTTTGTTGGGTAAACGAGATTTCTATCTGACAACACTGTTGGTTTCATCTTTGGAGGAGAGACAGGCCAACATATGTTTAGTCTGCCTCCCTTTCAAACATAAAGCCAACAGATTGAACGAATCGCTGCCAGTCTCATTACTTTATTTGCACACCTTGTAGGTTTTGGCCCTGTGCCTAAGGACAGTTCAACTGCATGGCGATATGTCGATATACTATAAATTGAAATCAAATTATTTATATCTTGTGATAAGTCTTCTTTGATAAGTTTTCGTTTTGCGTCCCAGTTGATAAATGTCATTATTATCATTTTCTTTTACTTTGACTGTTTTGAATGCCCCTGCACTTGGTACATGTGTTGATATGAAAGATTAAAATCACTGAACATGTCGGTCTCTATTATTATGAAGTCCTTATATAGATAAACCATTTGTGTTAAGATCTTTTATAATATATAAACAATCCAGGGCTCGTGGGCGAAGTGAGTCTAATTCATGATGGTAGCAAACATGGTGTGTTGCTACCTACTACATGCTACATGGACCTGCGCTAAACATACTTGGTCCGGTCCCTGACTCGGAGACAGAATTACAATTTAGCCCTTCTTAACTAGGAAAGATTGCCTATGCCTTATGACATATATTTCAATTCTGTCCAATGATAAATAAATTTAAACACCACTACAGATAAATTTAATACAGTTCCAAAGAAATAAGACAAACACTTGAAATTGTTTGTATGCAGTAATATCAAAAAATGCCTCAACCTGTTTTTATTTACATTCATCGATTGAAGGTTACTGTGCTAAGGACAATAATTCATGAACTACCCTCGTATCTTCGGATAGTTTAATTTAAAATATTCTTTCAGAAATCCCACGCCAAACCAAGATGCCCTTCTGCAAAATATAATCTGGCCTAAAGTATCTGAAACCAACTTTGAATACGTCGATATCGGAGAAAATTTGCAAGTATTGAAGGACCCCAAAAAGGAAAAATACAACTTCTGGAAGAACATTTTCGATAAATATGGAGTTAGACCATTTGAAACATATTAAAATATTAAAAAAATATAATATTCTCTACAACGAATTGGGTTGTTTATATCATTTCCGAACATAAAAATTGTGGTTCTCATTATTCCCTGAATTATATAAAATAAAAATTATAAAAATTAAAATTTTGAACATATTATTAACCTACAAAGAAAGTCAATAACTAAACGCGTAAAATTCTTACTGTACTGTTTGAAGAATTACTATTAATGGGTATCTATTTGTAATAGAATCACTTTTATGGGATGCTTCCTCTTACAGTATCACTTACAGTATCACTGTAACTGCTATAGTTACAGTTGTACTGTTTGAAGAATTACTATTTATGGGTATCTATTTGTAATAGGATCACTTTTATGGGATGCTTCCTCTTACAGTATCACTGTAACTGCTATAGTTACAGTTGTACTGTTTGAAGAATTACTATTTATGGGTATCTATTTGTAATAGGATCACTTTTATGGGATGCTTCCTCTTACAGTATCACTGTAACTGCTATAGTTACAGTTGTACTGTTTGAAGAATTACTATTTATGGGTATCTATTTGTAATAGGATCACTTTTATGGGATGCTTCCTCTTACAGTATCACTGTAACTGCTATAGTTACAGTTGTACTGTTTGAAGAATTACTATTTATGGGTATCTATTTGTAATAGGATCACTTTTATGGGATGCTTCCTCTTACAGTATCACTGTAACTGCTATAGTTACAGTTGTACTGTTTGAAGAATTACTATTTATGGGTATCTATTTGTAATAGGATCACTTTTATGGGATGCTTCCTCTTACAGTATCACTGTAACTGCTATAGTTACAGTTGTACTGTTTGAAGAATTACTATTTATGGGTATCTATTTGTAATAGGATCACTTTTATGGGATGTTTCCTCTTACAGTATCACTGTAACTGCTATAGTTACAGTTGTACTGTTTGAAGAATTACTATTTATGGGTATCTATTTGTAATAGGATCACTTTTATGGGATGCTTCCTCTTACAGTATCACTGTAACTGCTATAGTTACAGTTGTACTGTTTGAAGAATTACTATTTATGGGTATCTATTTGTAATAGGATCACTTTTATGGGATGCTTCCTCTTACAGTATCACTGTAACTGCTATAGTTACAGTTGTACTGTTTGAAGAATTACTATTTATGGGTATCTATATGTAATAGGATCACTTTTATGGGATGCTTCCTCTTACAGTATCACTGTAACTGCTATAGTTACAGTTGTACTGTTTGAAGAATTACTATTTATGGGTATCTATTTGTAATAGGATCACTTTTATGGGATGCTTCCTTTTACAGCCTCACTGTTACTACTGTATTATTTTTGCAATGCAAATAGGATTTTGGTGAAGGTGAAATTGGATGCAAATTTTTGGTGAAGTTAAGAAGAAAATGCGCCATGATTTTCATCAGTAGTCCATTTATACCATATATATAAAAAAAAGTATTAATATTATTATTTTTTTTATAGTTGAAAAGTTAATAAAAAATGTGAAATCAACAATTTAATTGATTGATTTCACAATTCAATTGAGTTGATTTCATATTTTTTAGATGCAGGATATGTGATCCCTTAAATGCTTGTCGCCGGACCATTATGATCGTCTGCATGCCATGGGAAAGATCCAGAAGGAAAGAAAATGGGTACGGCAAGACGGTACCGCGAAACTTCGTACACCGTTTCAAAAAATTTTTTTCTTGTGTCGGATCGTAACTGGAGACGAAAAATGGATATATTTCAAGAACTCAAAACGCAGAAAATTATGGGTTGACCCAGGACAACCATCAAGTTTTTCTTGTAGGGCATCTACAAATTGCCAGAGAGGTGGGAAAAATATGCAATTAGCGATGGCACATACTTTAAATAAACCATTTTTGACATTTCTCGAAAATGAAACGTGTTTTTTTTTAAGAAAAAAAAATAGAATTATTAACCGCCACACCTGGTAGTGTTGCATTTTTTTTGTTTTCCAGTGTATAAGCACCAAGTAAAATACAAATTCAAATACAACCGACATTTAACAAGATCGAATTTGTTAAATGGCGAAAATTCCAACCCAACGCCAAATTTAGTAAGAATCGTTTATCGAATACCAATAGATCAAGTTCAAAAGAGAGTGAAATAATTTAATTAATCGTTCAATTTATCAAAAGTATTTCTGTAAGAGCGCGACTGCTTCGAAGACATCTGTGCGAAATTGCGCCACGGCCTCACAATCGATCTTTATTTGGCATTAGCATTTTAAAATGGAAATATAATTTACCGGTTCCCTTTAGTGGAATACCAGTTACATGATTGAATCTGAAATCGTTCTTACGCAGGACACTGCAAAAGTTTCTATAAATAACAGGAATAAACACGAATTAATTGGTAAACATTGTTCGAATGTTTAAAATATTCCCTTTTTGCATCCAACTAAAGAAACAGACACGGAAGTAAAATGATCAGAATACAGAATCGGGAATCAAAGTGTAAGAAATGAATAAAGATTACGATCTCAACAGTGTCAGAAACGCTGTCCTAAATGCATCTGAATAAGTTTGGGGGAAAATAGCAACTAAAGAGAATACCAAGAGGAACACAGATGTAAAAGCAATAATAAAAAAGAAAAAAATAGTCTGAAGAAAATACTAGAAGGTAAAAGATGAAAGAACAACAATAGAAAAGGAAAAATGTTTAAATATAGAATGTTTTAGTGAACAGGAACAATAGAAATAGGCCGGTTTTTGATATGCTTAAGAAAAATACCACCATTTCTAGATACATTACTAACGATTCTAATCATAATAAAATGGCTAGTTTAAACTTTATGGAAGATGAATTAATTCATATTCCTTTATATCAAAATAGTTATAACAAAAAAATTAAATTAATTAGGGAGTGTTTAATTAGTTAGGCTTTTAAGTGAATGGTTACAATAAGAACATTGTAGACAGAATAATTAGACAACATAAGTTTAAAAAATTATTAAAAGTAAATAAAAAAAGATTAATATCTTAAATTTCCACTATACTTAAAATTATATGAATATCAGTTGTTTCGACACACAATGCCGTTTTCTTGTAAAAGTAAGAAAAGTAATTACAACCTAAAGTGTCCATCGACCTAATAATACCATAAAAGATGATAGCGGAGAAATCCATTTTTTCAACACCTAAGAGGGCAATACAAGTTTAATAACGGCGAACTATTCAAGACTAGCAGGTCATTTAGCAAAATATACAATTTTTTCCTTTTATTAATTTTTAGACTTCCTAATAGATTTTTTTTTTTTTAGTTTTATTTTCTTTATATAACATTCTAATTACCATTGAAAGTATGATTTTTTAACATTAAGTGGTTAGCATAATGAGAATTACTTTGTTGTTTAGCATAACTTCTGTTATGTTCTTTAAGCCTAGTAGAGAAAGATTTTCCTATTTATTCCTTTTGGACACTAGCCGCACTCAATTAAATAAATTCTTGATTTATAGAGTTTATTTGTTTGACTTTTATTGTTTTTAATGAGGCGTCCAAGATAGGCTTGCCTGAAAATTAATAAAAAGAAAAATTTGGATATTTTGCTAAATGGTCAACTAGACCTGAATGGTTCAACGTTATTAAAAATATATTGCCCTCCTAGGCTCCTTGAAAAAAATTATTTCCCCACTATCATCTTTTATGGATATTTTGCTCAATGATCAGCTAGACTTAAATGGTTCACCGTTATTAAACTTATATTGCCCGCATAGGCTCCTTGAAAAAATGGAAATCCCCACTATCATCTTTTATGGATATTTTGCTCAATGATCAGCTAGACTTAAATGGTTCACCGTTATTAAACTTATATTGCCCTCCTAAGCCCCTTGAAAAAATGGAAACCCCCACTATCATCTTTTATGGATATTTTGCTCCATATTCAGCTAGACTTAAATGGTTCACCGTTATTAAACTTATATTGCCCTCCTAGGCTCATTAAAAAAATGGATTTCCCCACTATCATCTTTTATGGATATTTTGCTCAATGATCAGCTAGACTTAAATGGTTCACCGTTATTAAACTTATATTGCCCTCCTAGGCTCCTTGAAAAAATGGAATCCCCCACTATCATCTTTTATGGATATTTTGCTCAATAATCAGCTAGACTTAAATGGTTCACCGTTATTAAACTTATATTGCTCTCCTAGGCTCCTTGAAAATATTGAACCCCCCACTATCACATTTTATGGTATTATTAGGTCGATGGAAAGTTTAGGATGTAATTACTTTTCTTACAGTTAGTTTATCATAGTTTGTATTTAAAAAAGGTACTGTGTGTCGGAAAAATTGTTATACATACAATTTTAAATATAGTGGACATTTTCCGTTCTAGCGTTCTATTTTTTTGCACCTAGTACCATTAAAAATGAAAAACCCAAAACTGTTAGTTTAAAAAAAACTATAAAATATGTCAAAGTAAAAAAATATGCCAATTAAAAACTAAACAAAAATAACATATTTAAAAAAATAATTTAATAAACTTATAAATAAACTAATAATGTATAATTAATATTATAACGTAAATATACGTTAAATATTAAGATATTATAAAAAGGTATAAAAAGGTACGTGTCAAAATATAAATTCATACTATGCATAGGAATAATATGTCTTATAAAATTGTAGCTGTCATACAGATGGTTTAAAAAAAAATCAAAACAATTGCAAATAACCGAAACCTCAAGAAAAAACAAACAAATTATATTAAAGGGTCATATACTTACACCCTTTTCGGTATAATAAATAATAAATATGTTGAGTTGATTAACGCAATAACACAGAAATAATGGTAAAAAAAAGAAAAGTATTCGAGTTAGAGGCGCATCAGCAACTAGGCTATTTAGCGACTGGACCTACAGCTTAACGTGGGTTCCGAACCACGGTCATCAGCTATCGACAAACCCAGGCTAGCACCCCCCTCAGGCTATAAACCCTTGGTTATGTGCCTACCCATAAGTCTATCAGGAAGCCTACCGACTGGCGAGTGACCAACGTAGAACACTTCTCAGAAGGCATCCAGCCCTACCCAGCCTTTAACTGAGGGGTAATTCGTTGTCGGATTTTACACTCTTGCCTAGAAACAATCACAGACATTTAGGTGTGGATATGTGTGGGCGTGTGTGTGTATAAATGTATGTGTGTAGGGTAGGAAGTAAGACGGACAGAAGAATTAAAGAAAATACCCATCCGAGCGCTGGAATCGAACCAGCTACCTTTGGATTGCCAGGCAGGCGACTAACCCACCAGACCACCGCGGTCGACCAGAAATAATGTTCATATGTAATTGTGTAAATATGAATCATTTTATTTATAAATATAGAATTTCTTAATAATTTTACTAAAGAGCCACCTTTTGAGTACTAGAAGAGCTATGAACCATCGTCTCGACAAATTAAATATATTGTGGAAATATGACCTCAAACGGTCAAGTAGCTCAGAAGTTACACGATCACTAACAGACGTACCCACGATTATGTAAATATAAAGATAGCACCAGTCACTTTTCTCGAATTTTCCCAAACTATACGATCAACAAACTTAAAATTTGGCAGGAATGTTCCTCATTACTGGAGGCTGATATATAAGAGTTGATATATAAGAGCTCTAAAGCTGTAGACCTCCCAAAAAAATTATATATAAAATTAAATATATTTCGTGACATTTACTTGAAAGGATTTTCATTTACTTGCTGACTAAATCTGGTAAGTTTATATCTATTATTTTCAATTTTGGTTTGCTAAATGTATTTTATAAATCATTTGCTGCTATGCAGAACCTCCACATTTCAAACTCACGAACCGCCACTGATCCTCATGCGTCGTAAACGTTCGCTAAGAAGGAGGGTTAATAAAATCAACTTCTAAGGGGGATCGCGGGGACGTAAAAGATAAATATACTTCGAAATTTAAAATTTGGAATTGTATCGTTGTGAATCACTCGCAATTTTGTCTCGTTTTTTTTTTTTAGAAAAAATAGGAATTTATAGAAAAAAATTGTCAAATAGCAGGTCAGGTAAAAAATATGTAATTCTAAAAGTAATTTTAATCATAAAAAAAAAATTAATTATTACTAATGTTTAATTTATGCCCAGCGAAGCGGAGGGATAATAGCTGGTATATATATATATATATATATATATATATATATATATATATATATATATATATATATATATATATATTATATGTATATATTATATGTATATATATATATATATATATATATATATATATATATATATATATATATATATATATATATATATATATGGTTCTGCATAGCAGGTATATACAGGTTCTGCATAGCAGCAAATGATTTATAAAATACATTTAGCAAACCAAAATTGAAAATAATAGATATAAACTTACCAGATTTAGTCAGCAAGTAAATGAAAATCCTTTCAAGTAAATGTCACGAAATATATTTAATTTTATATATAATTTTTTTGGGAGGTCTACAGCTTTAGAGCTCTTATATATCAACTCTTATATATCAGCCTCCAGTAATGAGGAACATTCCTGCCAAATTTTAAGTTTGTTGATCGTATAGTTTGGGAAAATTCGAGAAAAGTGACTGGTGCTATCTTTATATTTACATAATCGTGGGTACGTCTGTTAGTGATCGTGTAACTTCTGAGCTACTTGACCGTTTGAGGTCATATTTCCACAATATATTTAATTTGTCGAGACGATGGTTCATAGCTCTTCTAGTACTCAAAAGGTGGCTCTTTAGTAAAATTATTAAGAAATTCTATATTTATAAATAAAATGATTCATATTTACACAATTACATATGAACATTATTTCTGGTCGACCGCGGTGGTCTGGTGGGTTAGTCGCCTGCCTGGCAATCCAAAGGTAGCTGGTTCGATTCCAGCGCTCGGATGGGTATTTTCTTTAATTCTTCTGTCCGTCTTACTTCCTACCCTACACACATACATTTATACACACACACGCCCACACATATCCACACCTAAATGTCTGTGATTGTTTCTAGGCAAGAGTGTAAAATCCGACAACGAATTACCCCTCAGTTAAAGGCTGGGTAGGGCTGGATGCCTTCTGAGAAGTGTTCTACGTTGGTCACTCGCCAGTCGGTAGGCTTCCTGATAGACTTATGGGTAGGCACATAACCAAGGGTTTATAGCCTGAGGGGGGTGCTAGCCTGGGTTTGTCGATAGCTGATGACCGTGGTTCGGAACCCACGTTAAGCTGTAGGTCCAGTCGCTAAATAGCCTAGTTGCTGATGCGCCTCTAACTCGAATACTTTTCTTTTTTTTACCATTATTTCTGTGTTATTGCGTTAATCAACTCAACATATTTATTATTTATTATACCGAAAAGGGTGTAAGTATATGACCCTTTAATATAATTTGTTTGTTTTTTCTTGAGGTTTCGGTTATTTGCAATTGTTTTGATTTTTTTTTAAACCATCTGTATGACAGCTACAATTTTATAAGACATATTATTCCTATGCATAGTATGAATTTATATTTTGACACGTACCTTTTTATACCTTTTTATAATATCTTAATATTTAACGTATATTTACGTTATAATATTAATTATACATTATTAGTTTATTTATAAGTTTATTAAATTATTTTTTTAAATATGTTATTTTTGTTTAGTTTTTAATTGGCATATTTTTTTACTTTGACATATTTTATAGTTTTTTTTAAACTAACAGTTTTGGGTTTTTCATTTTTAATGGTACTAGGTGCAAAAAAATAGAACGCTAGAACGGAAAATGTCCACTATATTTAAAATTGTATGTATAACAATTTTTCCGACACACAGTACCTTTTTTAAATACAAACTATGATAAACTAACTGTAAGAAAAGTAATTACATCCTAAACTTTCCATCGACCTAATAATACCATAAAATGTGATAGTGGGGGGTTCAATTTTTTCAAGGAGCCTAGGAGAGCAATATAAGTTTAATAACGGTGAACCATTTAAGTCTAGCTGATTATTGAGCAAAATATCCATAAAAGATGATAGTGGGGGATTCCATTTTTTCAAGGAGCCTAGGAGGGCAATATAAGTTTAATAACGGTGAACCATTTAAGTCTAGCTGATCATTGAGCAAAATATCCATAAAAGATGATAGTGGGGAAATCCATTTTTTTAATGAGCCTAGGAGGGCAATATAAGTTTAATAACGGTGAACCATTTAAGTCTAGCTGAATATGGAGCAAAATATCTATAAAAGATGATAGTGGGGGTTTCCATTTTTTCAATATATATTATATATATATATATATATATATATATATATATATATATATATATATATATATATATATATATATATATATATATATATATATATAATATATATATATATATATATATATATATATATATATATATATATATATATATATTATGTCCCCCTCATCTTCGTCTGATGGAATGCATTCTGGAGACACAATTTTCGATACCACATATCGCGTGGTATATTTACAATGTTTCATTGAAGGTCAAGAATTATTCGTCGTTTATTTTTGTAAATCAGAGATTTAACATAACCCCACAAAAAATAATCTAATAATTCACGATAGCAATAAAGAAAAAATTCAAAATAATTGTAGTGGTCTTAAACTTTTGACCTGAGGTGTATATTCTATGTTTTGAATAAAAAACCTTGACGTTTTTTCTGCACACTTAAAAACGAAATCATTTTAAAGAAGTTGGTTTTGCTTTCTTAAAGATCTCAACTAATTACACGATAGTTTCGTCAATGTTCATTGTCATAGTTTTCTTTCGGAAAACCATTAAGATGATGCGTTTTAAATTTGTTTCACGCCAATTTGATAACAAAAAATTAGATTTGTTAAGCCCTTACGTCAATATATGGATATTTTTTAAAATTTTTAGTTTTGTTAGTTCATCATCAGCATAAAAAAAATAATTTTAGCCATGTTATGGGTTGTACTTGTATTTTAATAAGGCTATCCATTACTGCTACAAACAGTAGTGGATTAAAATTATAACCTTCTTTAATCCTCTCATCCATTTCGGATTCTTCTGTCTTCGACTCAATCATCTGAATTTTCTTTTTAACTGTTTTGTAGATACCTTAAATAGTTTTGTTAGTTATTTTCTGGACTTGTTTATCGATCGAAGAATTGGTGTTCACAGGTAAGATTCTCATTTTAGATATGACAGCATCTTTTACTAAGAGATACGATTTTGGACAAGGGCTTTATCCGTGAAAGAAGGAAATATGATAAATAAATGGTAAAACATACTTTGAATAACCTAACGTTGGTGAATAACAATGTTGTTGTCCAATAAGCACAAATAAAAAAGTGTCCGGATCTTGGTGACACATTCTACATGTACGCCTGAGGGCAAATTATAAACACTTGCACTTACTTTATTAACAGCCTTTTCAAGGATAAGAAAGGAATCGGTAACAGCAGCTGGTGAGCCGCAAAGTGGACTCCGAGGGAAGCCTTCGTCATCTTCGCTTGTGTCTCCTCGACCTCGTCTTAATTGCAGCCTCGAGCTCAACTCAGTCTGAAAAATAAACATTACTCTAAATATTTCTCCTATTATTATCATTTTGTTTTTAATTTTACGTAATTTTCCGGTATATTTATAACCGGAACAAATCTGTTCAAGATTAGAAATGTTTTTGAATATACCGTCGAACGATGTGACATGTACCCAATATAGCAGCTCTTTAAATTGCCGCTGCTATGGATATTGGCAGTTCTAGCAATTTTAAATTTTGGTATGAACTGCCTTTGCACCAGCCCATTATATGATATTATAAATGGAACCACTATAATATTCATCAATTGATAAATTCAATGTAATTCATAACGTAAGTCTGTGTATTTATTCATTTTTTCAGCATAGCTTCACGCTACATTATTATCCAGCGGAACTGCTATATCGATAATATAAGCCTTTCTTCTTTATTTTCTCTGTTTTGTATAATATTTGGCTTTTTGTGCAGAATGTGGTTGTCAATAATCATTGGTGTATCTCAGTATATCTTCCACTTTTCGTTTTCCATTACTGTGTTAGGATGTATGCTTATAATAAGTTTGGTTGTTTTGGTTGCTTATAATAAGTTTGGTTTGGTTTGGTTGTATACATACACAGTTTCCTGTGTATGATTTTTGCTACATTGTTATGTCTAGTTAGATAAACCCTCGGTGCAATTACACTGCATCCTCTGGAGATATGCTGGATGGTTTCTGGTTTCTCTCCGCATATTCGATACATCTCAGATGGTATGTTTGTTTTAAAATATGTTGGACATATCTGCGTGTTTGTATTATTTGGTCCTACAAAGCGGATATAATGCCCCCCGTTTGTCGATTTAGGAAATTTTACATCTGCACGAGGAATGATGAAGGATGCCTTTGAAAATATAAAATAAGTTTTTTCTATTGTTTTGCGTGAGAATCTGATTTCTCTTAATGTAGAGTCGGGATGTGGAAGCCCTGGGGCGATGACTGTGATAAGCGGTAAGTAATGTTTTTATTGATCTGTCCATTTCCTGTAGATCAGTGTTTGACCATTTCAAAATGTCAAAGGAAGCGGTCACCGTATGTACAGCTCATGCGTTAATGGTCGTGATGGTACTTCCAGAATTCATCCCTGTTTTTAAAACATTTCTCATCCGTTCCTTCAAAATAGTTTTGAAGTGTTTTTTACATCTCGGAGGTCTTTTTATTTATTATATATTATTATTATCTACATTTTTTTTATTTCTATTATTCCTATTCTATTATTTCTTCTCTAAAGTGAGGATCACCTTCTAACCAATTTCTATGTACTGTTGAATACCGCATCTTTCCATGATGAATTGACACAATATACTGGACACAGCGGTCTATGAGTGACATTGACATTTCAAACAGTGTTGCCGCTATTGTATTTCAAAATTCTGACACTCTTTCTGGAAAAATCAGTATGCCTTCCTATCTCTGAAAACCACAAACTGCATATTGAAATATGATATATATTGTTAGGTTTTGTACCATCCTGCTTTGCTTTTTCATAAAGTTATAACAAATACAAAAAGTAAAGGTAGAATAGAATAGATATAATACGAGAGCTATTTATGTATCCGGAATAATAAATAACAAATATTTATCACTGAAGATGGTTTTATTGTTTTTCAAAATATTCTACGAGATGATCGATACACTTTTGCATAAATTTGAATCAATTTTCATAGCAGTTTTTCCATTCCGATTGAGGGATCTCCAAAACATGCATTTTGAACGCATCAACCGTCCTTTCTGGCGTTGAAAATCGTTGGCCACGTAGTTTATTCTACACGGACGGGAACAAAAAGAAATTATTGGGTGCCAAATCAGGACTATACGATGACCTATCAATTCGATGTTTTGACCGGTCAAATATTGAGTTGTTCGATCCGATGTGTGAGAGCTCGCGATGGCATAGTGACGAATGATCCAGCGTCGTTGGTTGTTTTTTCCTTATTTCTTCACAGACTTCTGGCAAACAAATGGTTGTGTACCATTCAGACTTGACCGTTCTACGATTTTCTAGTGGCACTGTAGCCACATGCCCATTTATCCCAAAAAAAACAGGCGACCATTTGCTTCGAACTTCTTCTTGTCCGAACCAGTTTTTTTGGGTTTGACTGAATTTGAAAGACCCATCCAGTCGACTGATGTTTACTTCGGGCTTATATGCATAGATTCAAGGTTCGTCACCTGTGTAGATATTATACATGGCTTTTGATGCACCACGATTGTATTTTTTAGCATTTCTTTGCACCAATCGACACTTTTTTCCATCGATTGTCAAACAATGCGGAATCCAACGTGCACAAATCTTTTTCGCGACTACATGTTCACGTAAAATGTTGTGTATGCTTGTCATAATAATGCCCAGAGATACCTCAATCTCAAGGTATGCCACATGACGATCTTGCTATATCAGTTCACGCATAGTATTGATGTTTTCTGGCACAACAACGGATTTTGACGACCTTCTTTAAATTTGTCTGTGAACGATGGCCACGATTGAATTCACTAAACCAGTGATGTACAGTGGTTTTAGATGATGCATCATTGCCAAAAATCGAAGTGAGTTGATCGATGCACTGTTGTTGAGATAATCCACGTCGAAAGTCGTAGTAAATCATCCCATAAAAATTTTTACGAATTAATTCCATTTTTTTACAAATTTTCAAGGCACTAAACAACACAAATAGCGTCCGTATAACAAAACGTTCTTGAGTACGTGTACAGTCAACAATGTAAAACGTTACGATGTATATGTCAGATGACGTTTAGCAACACCATTGTGGTGCTCCGATAAAATAAGAGAACGCTTTGTTTTTTTTTCGGCATAAAAAAAAATTACAGGTCATCATAATTTTTCTTTCGATTATAGATGGTTATTTATTTTTAACTCTTATGATTTTTTTATAGCCTAATTTTATTTTGATGCCTCAACTGGGGCTGGTTGAGCAACGCGCATTCAATGCTTACTCAACTAGCTCCACTAGATGTTCATTGTAGAAAATCAATTTTTTCTTTAATAAATTATTAACCATCAATTTATTTGTGCATGTGATGATTCTACACAAAGATTATTAATTAAAATTACTTATATTGATAATTGTATTAATGATTATTATTACATTTTAGGATGCGAACATATAAAAGAAAGACCTCAAAAGGTTTAGCTACTACTCAACAATTGAGTGATGTAGCAAAAGCTGTAGAGGAGGAAAAAATGAGTGTAAATGCTGCAGCCAAACAATTTAATATGAACATGATGACTTTAAAGATATATATTTGTATTAATTATGGTAGAGACAAAGATAATTAATAATTTGGGATTACTTATCATCTAACAATATTCTTGATCTCATAATTAGTTACTACTTTAATTTAATATTTATTTGCGTTCTATTTATTCTTAAATATATAAATTTAAATATAAAAAGTGTACTAATAATCCAAAGATTGGAAAGATTTAATTTTGTTTGATTTATATTTATTTTTCCAGAGATATAATGACAATATGAGTATATAATAATCATAATAAATAAATATTTGCTTGTTGATTACAATTATTGTGTATTCAGATCATTCTATACAGTCATCAAGTCTATTTTAGCCATTGCTCAACTAGCCCCATGCCCATGCTCAACTAGCCCCACTAGTGGGGCAAGTTGAGCAACTTGGAGCTCTCTCGCATTTCCAACAATAACTTTTAAACTTGAACTTGGATTGTTTTTACACCGCTAGACATTTTAGAGAAGAATAAATTACGAACCTAACAGAGTAAGAATCAATTAAATCCGATGCATATTCTTAACGTTATGGGATATCAAGCGAAAAGTTGCTCAGCCCCGCTCTACCCTACCATAAAAATATAACTTGAACATTCATTTTTCGTTTTAATATAGGCGTTATGACATCTATCTGATTTTATATACTACTTCATATTATTCGTAGGAAAAATTCTAAGTTATGAGATAATAAAATGAAAGAAATAAAAATAGCCAGTCCATAGAATAAATATAATTAAGGATTTCCCGAGTTGCGGAGCTTTAGGGTTGTTGAAAACAACGTCTAGACGTCGGCTGATTCGTCATACTTTATTAACTCCGTATTAAATCGAGAAGAAAATGACTCACTAGAATTTGCAATTCTTCAACGGTGTTCTTTCTTAATTTGAGACCAAATATCGAGATCTATTTTTAAAAATACGCGCGTTTTTCGCTCTATCTAACTGTGGTAATAGTTTTGTTCTAAAATAATTTTGGCCATTTTTTTCAGAGCGTTAAATGCAACATGGACAAAAAGTAAATTCGCACAATTTTCTTGTTCCAGTTCAAATTAGGCCGAAAGGCTACTGAAACAGCTTTCGATAGTAGCGATGCGTTTCGCCCCGACTCCATTAATGAACATTGTGTGCAAGGGTGGTTTAAAAAATTTCATAGCGGTGATGAGAGCCTTGAGGACGATGAGCGTAGTGGTCGGCCACCGGATGTTGACCACGGCCAATTGCGGGCCTTAGTTGAAGACAATTCGCGTAAAACTGTTCGAGAGCTTGTCTCTAAGTTAGGTGTAACGCATGTGACGATTTCTAATCGACGGTGGAAATGATTACAGCGGAGAAGTACTGCCAGCAAATGCGTCAAAAATTGCGGCTCATGTGTCCGGCATTGGTCAACTGAAAGGGACCAATTCTCCTCCATGACAATGTTCGGCCACAATGATCACGCGACAAAAGCTGCATGAGTTGGGCTACGAAACTCTCGACCATCTGCCATACTCACCTACCGACTAACACTTTTTCAAGCATCTTGAAAACTTCCTGTGCGAGAAATACTTAGAAATTAAAATGTACATTGCTCCTTTTGAACGTTGAATTGCTGAGAAGAAGGAAAATTCCAATAAATAAACCTACATTAAAAAATATTTTTTGAAATTCACGTAGAGAAATGTCTGTGGTTTCCATCTTTATGAGCAAATTCTTGGAAAATCCTTTATCGATAAAGGCAATGCGTTGTTGCCGGTAATAGAGTTAATTTATTGGGTCAATGCAAAAATTCGTTCCGTTATGTGGCATTGTATGGTAAAACTGACGTGTTTTCTACTTCACATCTGTAAAGTTTTGATGTTTAATAGTCTTATTTGGTTGTGTTTTGTGGATTTTCTTAACCATCAATAATGGCAGAAAATAAGGAGCATTTTCGACATATTATGTAAACGAAGATATGTGCTGCATACGCTGAGAATACCTTTGATGATTCCACGTGCCGTAAATGGTTTAGAAATTTTTGTGACAACAATTTTAATCTTACCGATGCTACACATTATGGATAACCGAGCAAGGCTGATTCATGGTAATGAAATATCGACACAAAATGAAAATAATCGGCGTAGAACTCGAAATAGATCCATTTTCAAAGCGAATGACTATAGGTGGTCAAAAAGGTGTGTGTCAAAAATGGTCAAAAATGTGATAGTGGTCACAAATCTTTAACAATGTTTCAAACATTTTTTTTGCCTTCTGGTTTTATTTGCAATTGGTATAAGTTGTTACCTACTGAATTAAAATGAACAGAGAGGGCACTGTATGGCATCGAGATAATGCTAGACCAGATGTATCTTTGACCACCAGAAACAAACATTTACGACGACTGATCGCATAGATCGTTTCAAAATTGCTAAAATGATAAAAACTTTACTTCATTGGAAAACTTTTTCAGTAAATAAAATTTTGTTTCAATTTTTCTTAAAAAAATCGAATTTTTGTATCAATCCAACACGAAATTTGATTGTAATAAAGTCAATGCAAATAATGCGCCACAATGCGTATGAGTGAGTCCACTGTGAGGCAAAAATTACATAAAGATTAAAGATTTCAGCTTTATAAGCTTGCGATTATTCAGGAGTTACAATATTCTAGAAGAATAAATCTCTTCTTCAAAGAATATCATTCAGGTCATCTATATAAATAAAAATGTAAATGTTCGTTTGTTCAAAATCTTAAATCTCCGAAAGTTCTTCACTGATTGCTTTGAAATTTTGACATAACGTTGCATTCGAATAAGCGCTTGTTTTTATATACCTATTATATAGATGTCACACCAGTGACACATAAAAACATGCTTTTTTGTAAATCACGGACGTAATAGCAACACAGCTA
The DNA here is from genome assembly GCA_031761425.1 of Cosmopolites sordidus. Taxonomy (NCBI): domain Eukaryota; kingdom Metazoa; phylum Arthropoda; class Insecta; order Coleoptera; family Curculionidae; genus Cosmopolites; species Cosmopolites sordidus. The sequence goes on along the minus strand of JARFXV010001733.1, from coordinate 88,999 downwards.
CACTAAATATTTTACAGCAATGGGAGCGCCATCTGTTGAACGTAACAGCAACACACGCAATACTAAACATTGTTCATGTCGTACAGCGTGCTTCTTGACAGCTGCTGTCACTTAGCATATTGAACGTTCCGGGATGCACTGTTGAATTGAATTTTCATAGATTTCGATTTATATTAATTTTGATATAATTATTTAACCAGACTGAGCCACAGCTACTTGATAATAAAAATAGATCAACAACAAATAAAAATAATTTCCAATTTTAAGAACACAAAAAAAGGCATTTTTACTTTCGCTTGCTTTTACCAATCGGAACGAGATCAATAATTTCCATAATATGGATGAACTCTGACTTGATTGCACACCCAGCAATGCAATATGCATATTTAGGTGTATCTTATCTCCAGCTGTATTAAAACAAACCGTAATTATATAAGCCAAATGGTGACTATTCTACTCAAGGCTGTCACGCCTGATGGCCCTACCCTGTATTCAATTGTACAAGTTATATTGAGTATCGGTCTGTAACAGATATTTTGTTACGCATTTCAATATTTATTGCTTTAACAGATGGTTTTATTTTTTAATAATATCATTCGAACGAATAAAAGAAAGATTTGTAGGTATATCATATTTGTAGGTATAGCATATAGCACAAATGAATGAGTTTAGCTTGAATAACATATTTCAATTATAGTGAAGAATAAACTCCTACCTATTGCTGTCTATGAGCACCTCACTATCAGAATCATAAAAATTCCTAATCATATTCATTATCATAATTTTTCCAGCATATGAAACCGTTTTTGGTTTCTTTGGTGCACCTTCATCGTTGCCCACCTATTGCTCGGACTGTTGCTTCATCTCTGACATGAAGTGAATCCATGTTTTATCTTATGTTATAAATATAAAAATGTCGAAGGAATTCAGCTGAAGCGGAAGCTCTTGATAAGTATTTATTCGAATGAGTCTTTTGTCGACTGTTAACAAACGCAGCACCAATCGAGTGGAAAACTTTTTTATCTTCAATAGATGTTCGATCGCATTTAAATATAACAGTCCACTTTTTACCGTAGAAAACAAAGGAAAAGAATGCTTTAAAGTGGAACGTTTTTAGTCCTTCCGTCGCAGTTAAGCCCTCCAAAACAAAGTCCTTTATGAAGCGTAAGCTTCAATTTTATCCATTTTTCGAAAAATCTTAAACAAGCTTATTCGATCGCCATAAATTAGTAACTACAAGGTGTGGCGGTTAATAATTCTTAATTTCTTTGAGAAATGGCACTGGAGAAAATGGTCGGTTCATAGTCTAATCTCTCATGTCATTTTGTTACTACAACAGTACCTTTCAAAATGCCAATAATGTTTAAACGATTTCAAGTTAGCTTCATATTTGTTTCGTGCGGTAAACATGTCGAGTTTCGAGTCAAATAAAGAGAATTAACCGCGCAACCTACGGTGACAATATCCCAATACAAGACACTTTAGGGCGTTGGTTTAGATGATTGATTTATATGTGATATGGTAGATTTGATGATGATTTAGATGTGATTTCGACTTGAAAGACAAAGGACGCTCAGGCAAACCGAAAAACTTTGAAGATGCTGAACTGCAAGCATTGTTGGAAGAAGACGACATGCAAATTCAACAATAAATAGCAGAGAGGTTAAATGTTGGTCGCCGAACCATTCGTGATTGTCTGTATGCCATGGGAAAGATCCAGAAGGCAGGAAAATGGGTAGTACATCAGCTGAACGACAGACAGATGGAAAAGCGAAAAACGATATGAGAAATTTTGCTTTCTCGGGCATGAAAGAAAACTTTTTTGCACCGGATGACGACTGCAGAACCCAAAACACCGAAAATCGTGGGTTGATCCAGGACAACCATTAACCTCGACCGCAAGACCGAATCGCTTTGGAAAGACAATGCTGTGCATTTGGTGGGATCAGAAGTGTCGTGTACAATGAGCTTCTAACACCAAGAGAAACAATGAATACGTTACGCTACCGCCGGAAAATGACCAATTTGAGCAGTGCATTGATCGAAAAGCGACCTGAATAGGCTACAAAAAAACGGAAAAGTGATTTTGCAGCATGACTATGCCCCCTCACACGCAGAGAAAGCGGTCAGAGACATCATTTCTGCACTTGGCTGGGAAATCTTGCCCCACCCGCCGCACTCACCAGACTTGGCCTCTTCCAACAACCACTTGTTTTCGTCGATGTCTCATTTTCACTTTTCACTTTCAATGAAACACTTCAACAATTACGGAGATGTCGAAAAATGGCTAGATGACTGGACCACTTCAAAAGATGTATAGTTTTTCTGGAAAGGCACCCACAAATTGCCAGAGAGATGGGAAAAATGTTCAGCTAGCGATGGCGCATACTTTGAATAATCCATTTTTTACCTTTCTCCTAAATTAATTATGTTTCTTCTAAGAAAAGAATATAAATTATTAACCGCAACATCTGGTAAACACACGCGTCTCAAAATCCGCACGCCATCTAACGATTCATACTTGACAAATATTATAGTGATTTAGTCAAACTTGTGCATCCCTGTGGGAGGTCGAGAACATTTCGAACGGCCCTGCTATAGTGCGTTTCAAGATATATCGTGGACCGCTTGGCTGCAATAAACTCTTAACAACCCCTGCTGTAACGAAGCCCGGCAAAGTTGCAAGAAACGTAAATAGAGCCGGGCCTAATAAAATAACAGGTAAAAAGATAAAATTAGTTTTATACCTGAATTAGTAGTTTCCAAATATTTTAATTTAGTTCCCATTCTTTTCTGAAACAGTGCAGTTTTATAATTTCGATCGTATTTTTTGTTATTCCACACGTGCTAAAAATGTGGCGTTCTTGGCAAGATAATGATCATTGTGCCTCCAGTAGTGTGAATTTAAAAAAAAAATATTTATCGCCCGAAGCTAAGGAAATTGTTAAAAATGTGTATGTTTCATTATTGAATAAGGGGCTTAATCTAAATGTAACCGCAGCAGAAACGTTTTCATTAACGAACACTCGGTCGTCTACAGTTAAAGATATTGTAACGAAGCCAATTAAAGCGAAAAAAGTCTCTAGTAAGTCTGGTAAAAGCAAATGTGTTGGCGAAAGCGACAAAGACATAATTCGAAGCACAATTTATGCTATGTATGAAGAGCCTTTGCCTACATTGCATTCATTGAAAGATGAAACCAACGTTCTTTGCAGCAGAACTGGCCTCTGGAGAGTATTATCTCAAATGGGTTTTGCATATCGGACTATTAATAAAAGACAAATATTAACGGAATCACGATTGCCACGACGGCGGTTTGACTACTTAAACTCTAAAAAAATACAGATTAGAAAATCGTCCCATTATCTGGGACAAATATCCGAAAATGGAGCGATTCTATTTTTTAAAGTTTTGCAATTTGATCGAAAAATTTCATAAGGGGGTACCATAGGAAAATATCAGAAAAGCGGAGGTCACTTAATTTCTATGAAAGTAAGCCACACGATGGAGAAAATTACGGGGAATCGAATGGCGCAAAGCGCAGTTTGATATCTCGAACGGTTTTCTAGATATTCGCAGAAAACTGGTCGGGAAATGTAATTTTTGCAAAATATTCGATATTCTTCGATTTTCAAAAAATCATATCTCGAAAACTAAAAGAGGTAAATCAAAACGGGTGACAGAATATTGACGCGCGTCATTTGGAGCGTCAAATATCCGAAAATGAAGCGATTCAATTTTTAAAGTTTTGCAAGTTGATCGAAAAATTTCATAAGGGGGTACCATAGGAAAATATCATAAAAGCGAAGGTCACTTAATTTCTATGAAAGTAAGCCACACGATGGAGAAAATTACGGGGACTCGAATGGCGCAAAGTGCAGTTTGATATGTCGAACAGTTTTCTAGATATTCGCAGAAAACTGGTCGGGAAATGTAATTTTTGCAAAATATTCGATATTCTTCGATTTTCAAAAAATCATATCTCGAAAACTAAAAGAGGTAAATCAAAACGGGTGACAGAATATTGACGCGCGTCATTTGGAGCGTCAAATATCCGTAAATGAAGCGATTCTATTTTTTAAAGTTTTGCAATTTGATTGAAAAATTTCATAAGGGGGTACCTTAGGAAAATATCAGAAAAGCGAAGGTCACTTAATTTCTATGAAAGTAAGCCACACGATGGAGAAAATTACGAGGAATCGAATGGCGCAAAGCGCAGTTTGATATCTCGAACGGTTTTCTAGATATTCGCAGAAAACTGGTCGGGAAATGCAATTTTTGCAAAATATTCGATATTCTTCGATTTTCAAAAAATCATATCTTGCAAACTAAAAGAGGTAAATCAAAACGGGTGACGGAATATTGACGCGCGTCATTTGGAGCGTCAAATAACCGAAAATGAAGCGATTCTATTTTTTAAAGTTTTGCAATTTGATTGAAAAATTTCATAAGGGGGTACCATAGGAAAATATCAGAAAAGCGAAGGTCACTTAATTTCTATGAAAGTAAGCCACACGATGGAGAAAATTACGGGGAATCGAATGGCGCAAAGCGCAGTTTGATATCTCGAACGGTTTTCTAGATATTCGCAGAAAACTGGTCGGGAAATGCAATTTTTGCAAAATATTCGATATTCTTCGATTTTCAAAAAATCATATCTCGAAAACTAAAAGAGGTAAATCAAAACGGGTGACAGAATATTGACGCGCGTCATTTGGAGCGTCAAATATCCGAAAATGAAGCGATTCTATTTCTTAAAGTTTTGCAAGTTGATTGATTTTTGCAAGGAATTCAGAACTATTTCTTAAAAAACGATATATACTTCGAAAATACATATAAAAAATGTGATCTTAAAATTTTAAAGACATTTAATATTAAAAAGGAATATGTATGTGATACCATTGCTGCCGATATGGGACATACGGTCTTACATCTTCCCTCATATTACTGTATTTTTAATCGACTGCTACTACTAAAGTACTGCAGCATTAATTAGGAAGGTTGTAGATAATATTCCCAAAGAAAGTTGGATAAATTCGATTAAGCATGTTATTAAAATAGAAGATTCCTATGTTGAATTGAATTATTATTAATGTAGATCAAAGTGACAGTGAGAACAAAACCGAATTAAATGTATAATTAATATTATTGTCTAATAGATACATTTATTTATTTATTTTTATTGTACTAATAAATTCAAAATACACACACCAATAAACAATGTTTTAGTAACATACATAATAACAATAATAATTTAATCATAATTTAACAATATTTTATTTTTCCCAAAATTATTCAGAAGTGAAACCAATCCGGCCCTGGCGCCTTTTAAGAAACTAGGAATATTTTTATTGAGATTTATTGGGGACAATTAACATTTTGCCGAAGGGCAACGAAATACCTTGAAACGGACCAGACAATAAATATTTTATATATAAAATGTAAGCCAAAGAGAACTGAAGAGAAAAAGGACTAATTAAATAAAGCCGCAATCTGAATTTGGGCCACTTAAATTGTTGAAAACAATCAACAATTGTGTCCTGAACTAAAGGTTGAAATTATTCGAGTCATTGATCAGATAAGGCCACGGTTATGCCAAAATGTCATACAAAAGTTTGACAAAAGAGTGGACGTCTGTGAATCTGCAAGAGGTGGTCATTAATGTCTAAAGAGATTAATCTCTAGAGAGTTCAAACTAGCACTGAAGACATATCAGCTGTTGGTCCACCTCCCTTACACAGTGAAGCCAACAGCCAACTCATTACTTTAGTTACGTATCTTATATGAATTGTATCTGATGCCGACCAGAAGAAAATCCGGCGACACGGAGTTAGATGTGCAGCGTAACTAGGTAGATGTAACAGACTAAAATGTAAAATCCGTCAAGGAACCGCCCCACAGTTACGCTAATGCAATGACGGGTAAAGCCAGATGCCTTCTGAGAGGTATTCTACGATGTTCACTCACCGGTCAGTAGGCTTCTCGAGAGACGTATCGTTAAGCACAAACCAAGGGTGCTGACCAGGGTTAATCAGTAGTTGACAACCGTGGTTCGGAGCCCACGTTAAGCTGTAGGTCCAGTCGCTGAACAGCCATAATTCCTGATATGGCTTTTTGCTTCTCCTTAAATTCATAATCATCATCTATCTACTAGACATATAAAAAAAGTAAATTACCGATCTCTATTATCCCGAGTATCTATTATTCAAGCTAATTTATTAGCTCTTATTATTATTGTTATCGTTGTCTTACGTCACATCATAATCGCAATATAAACATTGCCATATTTAGACATATTTCGACAACTGGTAAGTGCGTCTCACTGTCTCTCGATACAATTCAGATTACGAACAAGTATTAATTTATTCTTAAATGCTTTTGATAAGATTACGAACAATTTTGCAGTTACGTCGAAATTGTGATACTTCATTCAGTTATTAGACAGTATTGAATAATTTGTACAGGGTGTGTCAATGTAAACGAAGAGGTTTAGAATACTGAATACATTATTTTAATTGTAAATACAGGGTACGGCAGGGAGATATGGTGTTTTTGAAAAAGTTGACACATTCTTATTTTTAAACGAATATCAAAATGTATTGCTTTTATACATTAGTGATATACTGCCATTAAAGTATATATAACACAATCAGGTGCGAAAAATCACCTCAGTTAGGTAAGATCCATTTTTGTCGAGGCATTCTTGTAGAAGGGTAGCAAAATCATCCATACTCCTTTTAAGCATGGCACGAGGAATATTTTCAATTTCGCGCGTTATGGTTTCGGAATGAACTTCAAGAGTTCGCGGTTTGTCTATGTAAGCTTTGGATTTTAAGTAGACCCATGAAAAGTAGTCACAAGTTAAAAAGTCTGGTGACAGAGGTGGCCATTCCACATTCTCGTAAATGCTATCTTAAAAAGGCCATTCTTGCTCTTGACCTATGGCAAGTTGCCCCATCTTGTTGGAACCAAAGTGTATTGAGGTTAATACGTCGTCTTCTTAGTTCTGGCAGAAAATAATCACGCAACATGGCGAGATAGCGATTTGTGTTAACAGACACCGTTCGTCCGTTTTCATGAAAAAAATACGGTCCAATAATGCAAGTTCGAGATACGACACACAACAGTTACTCTCTCGAAGTGCAGAGGTAGATCGTGTAGTTCTTGGGGGTGTTCGGGAGCCCAAAATCGAGGTTTCTGTTTGTTTACCATCCCCGATAAATGAAAATGGGCCTCGTCACTCATGAACAAAACGATGTTGTCGTGCTGCAATTCCATCAACATCCTTTTTGCGAACCTACGCCGTCTCACAAAATAATTTAGTTGCAATTTTTGGACAACCATAATTTTATACGGATGGAAATGAAGGTCCAAGTATAAGATTCTGCGAACTGATCTCTCTGACATTTTAAGGCCGCGAGGGTGTACCGCTAGACGGCGAACGCTAGTTTCCACCGCAGCCTTTCAATGTTTTCCGGGGTTCGTACAGTTCGATCTCTCCCCCGTACAGCCCCAGGTCTCAACGATCCTGTTTGAAATTTGTCACACATTTCATAATGATATCGCGTTTTGGAAGGCGACCATGTCAACCAACGTTAAAATGATTTCGAAATCGTGGCTGTGTGAGCACACCAGAACGACCAGTTTCAATAAAATTGTTGTAAATAAACACGCGATGTGCCACAGATCACGGCTCCATGGCTACTGAGATGGCATCCCGGAACGAATAGATATCAACCATTCTGATTTGGCCGGATTAGACTAGGCCAAAAAACAATGGCATTTTTTTTGAGAGATACCGAAAATATTATTTGTGATGACAAAAAAAATATTGTGAAAGTTAGAGCCCTTAATACTTATATTAAGAAGTGTATTATCGCGACTTTCGGTTTTTTAATAGCAATCGCATTACATGTACAATATTATTGCATTACAAAACTACAATACTCATTCTTAAAGAAATTGAATGTGCTACAAAAAAGGTATCATTTTTCGTTAAATTCACTCCTCCCAAAGTTATTTTATCGATCAAGATATACGCTTGGAATAACTATGAACATATACGGATGAAGATATACACTTGGATAAATATAGCCCACTTTTTCAAATATTGATTCATTCATTAGTTACAAAAATTCAAATTTGAAAAGTAAAATTGTAAAAACAGATCAATGTTCAACGCACGATTACATGCAAACGGCTTGTTTGACGTAAACTTATAATGAGGGTTTTTTTTGTAGAGAATTCAATTCCCTTTAATAATATGTATTGCTCAAATTTTTCAAATTGATGGTTTAGGAGTTTTGGACAAAAGATGCGATTGCTATTAAAAAAAAGAAAGTTGCGATGATACACTTCCTAATATAAGTATTAAGGGCCATAACTTTCAAAATACTTTTTTTTGTCATCACAATAATTTTCAGAATCCGATTGTCAATTGATTTGGCCCTATATATATATATATATATATATATATATATATATATATATATATATATATATATATATATATATATATATATATATATGGTGGTGCTTTCGCTATCTCAAGAAACATTCTTGGTTCTATAACTATGTCCAGCCAGTAAATAATCGACTTCTGACACTATCCCTCAAGTGTGCTAACAAAAACTATACATTAATCAATGCACACCTCCCAGTTAACGAAGAATATAAATCTAATCCTGAAAAAGTAAATAAGTCCTGGGAACTTCCGGAAAAGACTATCTCTAAAATTCCCTCTAACCATGTAAAAATCCTATTGGGTGATTTGATTTCAATGCCCAACTAGGGAAAAAGAAAAAGTACAGGAAAACAGTCGGCAGTTTTCCCGCTCATAAATGGACTAACCATAATGGTAGAAGATTGGTTGAACTATGTTCGCAGTTTAATCTAAAAATAATGTCAACCCATTTGAAGAAGAAAATAACAAAAGCCCTGGAGGTGCCCAAACACGTACATGGGTGAATTTCAAATTGACCATGTAGCCATTTCGTACCCCCATTATAAAAAGATTTTGAATGTTCAAGTCAGGAAAGGAGCTAATATAGACACGGATCACTACTTGACTAGAATCAAACTTAGCTTAAAACCTCGAAAACGTATTCAAAAGAGACTGCTAATACCAAAGGTCGACCCAACGAAAATAAAACCAGCCCTAACAGAAGAGCTTGATAAACAACCAGCACAGAACTGGCAAGAATTAAAACAAAAAATTATTAAAACAGCTTTAAAGTTGGTCCCTTTACAAAAACGTAGAAAACATCCGTGGTGGGATGAAGTTTGCGAGCAAGCAGTATTAAGCCGAAGTAAAGCAATGAAAGATTGAAACAGTCAAAAAACAACAATAAAATATAGCATCTTTTTGGAAGTAAGAAAAGAAACATCGAAGATAATTAGACAAACTAAAAGAAAGTATCAAAACAATCAACTTAATGAAATAGAAAAAGATTTCCAAAAAAATAACACCCGAAACTTTTAGAAAACATTAAAATCAAATTAACAGGCTATCAACCGCAAAGTCTTTGTTTCCAATAGGAAAACGGACAATTAGCTCTAAATAACCAAGACAATTGCAAAGAACTTGCGAAATATTTTGAACAAGTACTAAACTGTCCTGAGCCCTTAAACAAATTACCAACACTAAACCCTAAACAAACAAACCCAGATTCATTACCACCGAATGAAGATGAAATAATTAGGCAAATCAACCGGCTTAAAAATAACAAAGCTTCTGGTGAAGATGGCATCACTGCTGAACTTTTGAAGCCCGCTGGTCCAGGTACAATCAAGGAAATAACCAAAATTCTACAAGAAGTTTGGCGAATCGAACAGATTCCGAAAGATTGGAAAGATGCTCTAATGTATCCACTCCACAAAAAAGAAGATAGAACGGATGTAAACAACTACAGAGGGATATCTCTTCTCCCAGTTTGTTACAAGATTCTATCTACTAGACAGAGCACAGGGACAGTTAGAACCTAAAATTGGTGAATATCAAGCAGGTTTCGACCGGGCAGATCCTGCCCTGAACAGATCCTGAATCTAAAGTTGATCCTAAGACATCACAAACTGTACAATAAGAATCTAGTCTGTACATTTGTGGATTTCAAAAAAGCATATGATTTTATTGACCGCGGCTCTTTATTCCGAATTTTGAAAGAACAAGGACTAGATCTGAAAACGCTGGCAATTATTAAAGCAACATTAACTAACATAAGGTCAAAGGGTGGTAAATTCATGGGTGACATCTCAGAGTCCTTCGAAATTAAAACTGGAGTGAGACAAGGGGATGGACTCTCGCCACTCTTATTTAACTGTGTTCTAGAAAAAGTAATACAGGAGTGGCATGAAAAAAAGTCTGCCCTGAATATTGACCAGCCCATTAAACTGGGGAGAACCAACATCAAAATTGATTGTCTGGCGTTTGCTGATGATCTAGCAATTTTGGCTCAAGATGTATTAACGGCACAGAAACAGATTGAAATCCTAAAAGAAATAGCAGAAAAGGTAGGACTCCAAATTTCCTTTGAAAAGACACAATACATGACCTGCAACAGACTAAGAACGCCATTTCTAAAAACAAATTATGGTAACATCAGACGAGTCTCTCAATTCAAATATCTGTATAAAATAATCATGGAAAATGGGTTGGACAAAGCGGCCAATAAGGGTAGATGTCACAAAATAGAAACGGTATTGAGACTTACACAAAATATTTACAACAAAAAATGCCTATCTAAAAACACAAAACTGAGACATTACAACACAGTTATTAAGTCAGAATGTCTATATCGAAACGCTCACTTTGAATTGAAAGAGAGACATCAAGGACATTGAAAAGATGGAAAGAAAAATCATAAGAATCCTAGGCCCCAAACAAATAAATAGCACAACATACCGACTTCGAGAAAACCAAGAAATTAAACAATACACATATATAGCGATATATACATAGCGATCTGAGAAAAAGAAGATTTAAGTTTTACAGACACATAAAACGGATGCATCCGAGTAGGCTAACTAGACACATAGTCGGATTTGATGAAAATAGAAGTAGAGCTAAAGTAGAAATAATTAAATGGATTGCTGTAATTAAAGAGGACCTAAGATCAGCAAATATTACACAAAATGAAATTCAGGATAGAGGCTGTTTCAGACACAAGGTTAACGATTGGAAGGTTGGCCAGAGAGAAAAATGTAGGAAGCCTGGAACAACTTGGTCTGACGAAAGGAAAAAGCTCATAGCGAAAGAATGAAATTAGTACGGAAAAGGAAGGCTAACAACAACAAACGCCTCTAATTGTACTTCGCCTGGTCCACCAGGGCCCATATCCTATAGGGAGAATGAATCATAAGTTTTTATTTAGTTTGGAGTTTCTTTTTTTCGAACCGTCTTTAAAACAAAAACGTTGTCGGCCAGCATGACAATTTTTACTTTATTTACAGCTTTATTTAACAATTCTCCCAAATGTCACAGCCATAACATTCTACGTCTTCCCACGCTTCTGGGGGGAGATTTCCACAAATTTCTCAATTTTTCAGTGTTATTTTTAATAACATGATCCTAACTAATCATGTTATTAATCGTCATCACAAATCAAACAATGAGGGTTGTTAATTGATTAAAAAAGTTTCATTGAGTCGAGTGTAAAAAATTATGTCAACTAACTCTGATACTTCATCTTTTAAAAACGATATATTACTATTTACTCACGATTTCAAAATGATACAACAATTGGCACAATTTTTTTGCAAAAGGACCACATTTTACACAAAAACTCATACCACGATAAAAATACCATTGTGTGTTCAAAGATCCACTTCACTAGAGACAGATTGACATTCAACTTTAAGATAACCCATTTAGTAAAGATTTCAAAATGATACAATAATTGAACCTTATTTAAAAAAAACTTAACCCAAAGGCAATATGTGTGAGTCAAATAAATAATAGATCTATTATTTTATTAAGATAAAACTTAATCAAAATGAAATGAAAGAAATTAGAACACTTCGGGCACGTAATGAGAGGACAATGTTACGAACTGTTGAGAGTGATTATACAAGGAAATATAGAGGAGGAAGAAGCGCAGGAAGAAGTAGAATGTTATGGCTGCGACATTTGAGAGAATTGTTCAATAAAGCAGTAAATAAAGTGAAAATTGTCATGTTGGCCGACAACGTTTTTTATTTTGAAGACGGTTCGAAAAGAAACTCCAAACTAAATAAAAACTTATGATTCACTCTCCCTATAGGATATAATTATAGGAGAGTAAGTGAATCAATGCCGACACATTTCTAATCCTAGTATTAATTTATTTTCGAACGAATTAGCAACCAAGGTAAAATATTTTAAAAATAAACAACAAATTAAAATTTATCTAATAAATTAGGTCACATCATTCCACTCTATTTAAGTTCAATTTCACGGTTATATCCAATTGAACTTTAACGCATGATATCACAAATCAGATTTTCTCTGTGACCTTTTGTAATTCTTTCGTCGGCTAATGAGAATTAGTTTTGGATGTTAACAAGGAAACCGACTCGAAATTAACATAACGTCATTGTTAATCATCTACGTGTTAAATATATTTAAAAACTACCGTTTAGCATTTGCTCTTAACAGGTTCGTAAGTAGGACTCGGCTTGGTTTTATTCTGTCACAATTCGCACAAAATAAACGATAAATCAAACGAATCTTAGAACGTTACAATAAAAGTCTACGTTTAGAACGCCAATAAATATTAATTTGTGAAAAATTTCCATTTTCCTGCCATTGTACCTTTCTTTATGGGTGACATTTTATGATAAATCGTGTTCTTTTTAGTCCTGTCGAATATGCATTATCTTCATGTGGAAGCCTATAGAATTTTTTATTTAGATTGAAAGTTATAGGTTTTCTATGGAATTGAAAATAATAATAAAGGTGATAATTTTTGTACAAAAGACACGATGAAAGTTTGTAAGCTAAAATGTTCACTTGAATGATAATGAACCAGAATATACCTTTAGAGAGAGTTATTTTTTATAGAGTCGTGGTTTAAAAAATTGTCACATTGACGCGACGTAATACATTTTTTTTAAAGATGAATCAATAATCAAAATCAAATTCAAATAGAGAAAACCCAAGTAGTTTCAGGCGGCTCAAATCGTCCAATTATGTTAACAAAATCAATTAACAGTCATCAGTAAACAGAATCAAATATCAGTTAACAGAATCAAAAATCAAATATCAAAGTTAGCTGACATAATTCTTTAACCACGATTCAATGAAACTTTTTTTTAATAAATGAAATTCAATCACACAGTTCACAACTAGAAAAGGAACTCTGGGGAGTAGGCAGATTGACCAGTTGAGTAAATCAACTAAATTCTCTTGAAAATGGCTTCAACCTGGAAGCCGAAACGTCGAGATGTTATAAATCTAAAACGCGGTTCTACCCGAAAACCTAGTAATTCTAATATTACCGACCGCGGAAGCCATTCCGAATATATATATATATATATATATATATATATATATATATATATATATATATATATATATATATATATTTACATATATATATATATATATATATATATATATATATATATATATATATATATATATATATATATATATATATATATATATTGTCTGGCGTTTGTTGATGATCTAGCAATTTTGGCTCAAGATATATTAACGGCACAAAAACACATTCAAATCCTAAAAAAAAAACAGCAGAAAAGGTAGGACTCCAAATTTCCTTTGAAAAGACACAATACATGACCTGCAACAGACTAAGAACACCATTTCTAAAAACAAAATATGGTAACATCAGACGAGTCTATCAATTCAAATATTTGGTTGAAATAATCATGGAAAATGGGTGGGAAAAAGCGGCCAATAAGGGTAGATGCCAAAATATGAAAACGGCATTGAGACTTACACAAAATATTTACAACAAAAAATGTATATCTAAAAACACAAAACTGAGACATTACAACACAGTTATTAAGCCAGAATGTCTATATGGGGCAGAAACGCTCATTTTGAATAGAAAGAGAGACATCGAGGACATTGAAAAGAAGAAAAGAAAAATCATAAGAAAAAATTAGGCCCCAAAAAATATCAAAAATACCTGTTCTTATTTAAAACAAAGAATCACTGGGTAAAAACAAAAAACCAAACGGAGACAAATTTCTCAGTGATTCTTTTTTGTAATAAATTTGCCTAACGAACAAAATTTTAAAGATATAAAAATGTACAAACTTTTAACGTTAACGTTTCGGAGGGTACTCTCCCCCCGTTTTCAAAACTAAACTAAAAAATAAATTATATTAATTTGTAATATATAAATTAATGAGTGAAAGTAAATATATTTTTTGAATATGTCAACGATACTTACATTGACAACAATATATTTTCATGACAGTCATGAAAAACATTTTTATATCTTTAAAATTTTGTTCGTTAGGCAAATTTATTACAAAAAAAGAACCACTGAGAAATTTTTCTCCGTTTGGTTTTTTGTTTTTACCCAGTGATTCTTTCTTTAAATAAGAACAGGTATTTTTGATATTTTTTGAGTTTTAGATAGTGGCGAAAAATCCAAATAAAAGAAAAAAATAAATATATAGTACAACATACCGGCTTCGAGAAAACCAAGAAATCATACAATACACAGATATACATAGCGATATGAGAAAAAGAACATTTAAGTTTTACAGACACAAAAAACGGATGAATCCGAGTAGGCTAACTAGACAAATAGGCGAATTTTATGAAAATAGGAATAGAGCAAAAGTAGAAATAATTAAATGGATTGCTGCAATTAAAGAGGATCTAAGATCAGCAAATATTACACAAAGTGAAATTCAGGATAGAGGCTGTTTCAGATACAAGGTTGACGTTTGGAAGGTTGGCCAGAGAGAAAAATGTAGGAAAATTGGAACAAATTGGTATGACGAAAGGAAAAAAGCTCATAGCAAAAGAATGAAGTTAGTATGGGCGCAAAAGAAGGCTAACAACAACAAACGTCTTTAACTGTACTTCGCGTGGTCCACCAGGGCCCATACGTAAATAATAATAATAATAATATTTTTTTATTAAAAATTACAAATACATTCATAATAAGAACGTATTATATTGTTTGTCGGGTTTTCTTGGTAATTAAAATATCTTGGAAGTGGAGATGCAACTAAGATATCAAATACAAAGTTGGCAGGTCACTATGTGCTACAAAGAAGCGTTTTAATTGCTGCGTCACGTTGCCTGTTGATATGTATCAATAACTTCTTCCTGTGTGTGTTCAATCATATATTCAATCAGACACTGTTTCTTGCATAGGAACCTACAGACATACCCAGTCATCACTTTATTCCCATATGAAAGCAATGTCTACAATGAAAAACTCCCCGATACTGGCAGCTATTTCGATGCCGAAATCATCATTAGTTTTCCATATTTATGACGCCAGAAGTGACAATGGAAGGCCGTATTAAGCATCTGAATTTTCTGAGTTTTGTGTTGGATTTTCAGAGTTACTAAGTGTAATTCCAGATTTGGAAAATCAATTTTTCTGCTTGTGCGCTTGTTCTTCTCCACTTGTGCGCGTGTTGCTAAATTAAAGTTTTGTTCTCGAATCCGTTCAAGAGTTTTGTTGCCTTCCTAATTATCCGTTGCACATAAACATTAAAGATATATGAGAAATGACGCAATTTTTCGTCCCCATTCCATGCAAAAAAGTTTCTTTTCATGCCGAGAAAACATAACTTGACACACCGTTTTTCGCTTTTACATCTGTCTGACAGATTAGCTGTCTGATAGCTAGTCTGACAGATTACCCATTTTCTGGCTTTCTGGATCTTTCCCATGACATGCAGACGATCACAAATGGTTCGGCAACCAACAATTAACCTCTCTGCCATTTGTTGTTGAGTTTGCATATCGTCTTCTTCCAACAATGCTTGCAATTCGGCATCTTTAATTGTTTTCCAATCCAATTTTCCAAAATTCCAATTTTCAAGTAAGCAAAAATATGCAAATATGAACCTTGGATAATTATGCATCAACCTAACATAAAAACAGAATTTTAAAAAATATTTGAATGTAATGGTAATCTATTTTTCCGAACAAAACTATTTCTGAAAAATTAGGTCATGTCCTATTTTAACATTCGAAATTTCACATATTTATTCTATAGGTTCAATTTTTATTATTTATCATTTCATTAGTAAACATTTGATTAGGGATCGTAATAACTAAAAATATAAATATTGGAAATATGCTTAAAGTTGTAACCACAGAAAATGTAAATATTTAAAGGAGTATGAAGTGATATATTTCGAAATTCCCGAAGGCCTCTTGCCTGACCTTTTTATCTAAACTAAAATTTCACAGGGACATTCGGTCAACCGTAGTTCTAACTTAATGGCGGTTATCGGATTTTTACAACCACCTAAGGTCATTTTTTCTTTTACTGATATCTGGCCTCACTTTGAATGACTATCTTTGCTTTATAGAGCCTAGAAAAGAAAAATTAATTAAGATAATGCTATAAAATAATGTATAATTAAAAAAGAAAGAATAAATTTCACCTATAATGCAGAATTAAATTAATAAGAAATAATATGAAAAAAATTTAACTAACTTTTGGTACTGACTGTCTTGACTGATTATAACTTTTCGGCAAAACCAATTTTTTTTTTATTTAAATACTTAGAACTACGAACATGGAAGTTTAAAACCTCTAAATATTATTTATTTTTGATAATTATTAATAATAAATATTTTTAACTATTAATTTAAACTTTAATGATGTATCGGAGATCAAAATGCTACAAAAAACAGAATTGGCAGAATATCCTTTACTCAATCCTTAAGCGGCTATGAAAATTTCAAATCGTTTGACTAAGCCGTTTAAAAAGATTGTAATATAAAATTATTGGAATTTTATACGTGATTTTATGGAAATTAAGCAAAACCGAAGGAAACAATCACCATCCTGGGCGATTTTACGCCACCCGGCGTTTTCTCCAGAATTGACCCTTTCGGATTTTGATCTCTTCGAATCCCTGCAATATAGTCTGGATGATAGCTATTCTCTTCAGACCACATCTAATCATCACATCTCTTTATCACCAAGTTTTTTTAGATCTGAGATTCGATAGTTGTCTTCGGTTACTTCGAAGTATTCGATTAAGTTTCCATTAGTTTTTTCATAAATAAATGTCAAATATAATCATACAATGGCGGATAATTAAGTTAAGGAACTAATAGATTCCTTATGAGTCAAAAGAACACTGGAACAATCGCAACAACGGCAATATATCTAAAATCCTCTCAAAAAAGCGAAGTTTTCATGGCCAGTTTCAGCTTTTTAAAATAGTCAGAAGTGGCATGGAATCAAATCAGGCAAGAATGAGTGATTGTCGAGCTCCATAATACTTTCAATAAATAAAAATTCGCGTATAATCTTGTGTACTTGCCAAAATATATCATCACGTATAGTGGAACTAGGAATGACAGTGAACTTCCCCATGAGCCCGGTCACTATGGACGTTTTCTTCAGTTCAAATTGTTACTGATGAGCCTATACAGATGTCATTAAAATGTTCCTCGTTATTATGAAAAATCACATACCCAGTGTAAGGGTAAATGATTCTTAATGTTTTCTTAAAAAAAAACACGTTTAATTTGGGGGAAAGCTAAAAAAATGGTTAATTCAAAGTTTGCGCCTTCGCTAGCTGCACATTTTTCTTATCTCTCTGACAATTTGTGGATGCTTTCTAAGAAAAACGGTACATCTTTTGAACCGGGCGGTCATCAAGTCATTTTTCGACATCTCTGAAATTATTGTTAGTGTTTTATGTAAAGCGCGTGAGTGAATGGGGTATGATGGGACGTTCTATTCTTCTATTCTGGTCCTTTTCATGATCAAACTGACCATTTGTTGACGGTGGCGAATGGTATTAATTGTTTCATCTGTTTTCAGAAGCTCATAGTACACGACACCCTTCTAATCCCACCAAATGCACAGCATTGTCTGCTTTCCAAAGCAATTCGATCTTGCGGTCGATGTAATGGTTGTCCTGGGTTAATCCACGAATTTCTGCATTCTGGGTTCTCGAAATATATGCATTTTTCGTCTTCAGTCACGATTCGATGCAAAAAAATATTTCCTTCATACCGAGAAAGCAAAACTTCGCACACCGTTTTCCGCTTTTCCATCTGTCTCTCGTTCAGTTGATGTGGTACCCATATTTCTGTCTTCTAGATATTTCTCGTATCAAGCAGATGATCATAAATGATTCAACGACCAACATTTAGCATCTCTGCCATTTGTTGTTGAGTTTGCATATCGTCTTATCATCATTCTTCTAACAATGCTTGAAATTCGGCATCTTCAAATTTTTTCGCTGGCCTAGGCTTTCTTTGTCTTTCAAGTTGAAATTACCACTTTTGGATCGTCTAAACCAACGCCCACAAGCGTATTGCGTTGGGACATTGTCTCCGTAAGTTTTCACAAATATACGATAGCTTTCACTCGCGTTTTTCTTTTGACTGAACTAGAAAAACAGTACGTGACGCAAATGCTTTTTATTTGGCTCGAAACTCGACATGTTTACCACACGAAAAAATATGCCGCTAACTAAAAATCGCATAAACAGCAATGACATTTTGAAAGGTACTGTCGTAGCAACAAAAAGATATAAGAGATTACACTGTGAACCAACACCTATATCCAGCGCTATCTCTTAAAAAAATTAAGAATTGTTAACCGCCACATCTGGTTCTTCCCTATGGTACTTCCCTATGACATATAACAGTGGATCCATCTTTCATCTACTCTAATAAAATGTCGAAGAAACTCAGCAGAAACGTATTTAAATAAGTCTAAATACTCTTGAGAATTTACATAAACTAAAAGATCCATATTAACCAGATATAAAGACCACATTGTCCACATTATTATCTAGGAGAAATGAAATGTCTTTCAAATTAAGCGGTTTTTTTTCAATTCTTGAATAAAACACAGAATTTGCGTTGATTTCAAAAAACATTTTCTTTATAATTGAAGCATAGAGTATAACATTTAAACATGAAAGACAATATCTGCAAAATGACCACCTCTTGCAGCTCCACAGACGTCCACTCTTTTGTCAAAATGTTGGCATAATCGTGGCTCTATCTCACCAATGATTAGAATAATTTCATCTTTTAGTTCAAGAATAGATCGTAGATTGTTCTTATAGATCTGGTTTTTCACAGAACTCCAACAAGTTTTATTCTGTCACAATTCGCACAAAATAAACGATAAATCAAACGAATCTTAGAACGTTACAATAAAAGTCTACGTTTAGAACGCCAATAAATATTAATTTGTGAAAAATTTCCATTTTCCTGCCATTGTACCTTTCTTTATGGGTGACATTTTATGATAAATCGTGTTCTTTTTAGTCCTGTCGAATATGCATTATCTTCATGTGGAAGCCTATAGAATTTTTTATTTAGATTGAAAGTTATAGGTTTTCTATGGAATTGAAAATAATAATAAAGGTGATAATTTTTGTACAAAAGACACGATGAAAGTTTGTAAGCTAAAATGTTCACTTGAATGATAATGAACCAGAATATACCTTTAGAGAGAGTTATTTTTTATAGAGTCGTGGTTTAAAAAATTGTCACATTGACGCGACGTAATACATTTTTTTTAAAGATGAATCAATAATCAAAATCAAATTCAAATAGAGAAAACCCAAGTAGTTTCAGGCGGCTCAAATCGTCCAATTATGTTAACAAAATCAATTAACAGTCATCAGTAAACAGAATCAAATATCAGTTAACAGAATCAAAAATCAAATATCAAAGTTAGCTGACATAATTCTTTAACCACGATTCAATGAAACTTTTTTTTAATAAATGAAATTCAATCACACAGTTCACAACTAGAAAAGGAACTCTGGGGAGTAGGCAGATTGACCAGTTGAGTAAATCAACTAAATTCTCTTGAAAATGGCTTCAACCTGGAAGCCGAAACGTCGAGATGTTATAAATCTAAAACGCGGTTCTACCCGAAAACCTAGTAATTCTAATATTACCGACCGCGGAAGCCATTCCGAATATATATATATATATATATATATATATATATATATATATATATATATATATATATATATATATATATATATTTACATATATATATATATATATATATATATATATATATATATATATATATATATATATATATATATATATATATATATTGTCTGGCGTTTGTTGATGATCTAGCAATTTTGGCTCAAGATATATTAACGGCACAAAAACACATTCAAATCCTAAAAAAAAAACAGCAGAAAAGGTAGGACTCCAAATTTCCTTTGAAAAGACACAATACATGACCTGCAACAGACTAAGAACACCATTTCTAAAAACAAAATATGGTAACATCAGACGAGTCTATCAATTCAAATATTTGGTTGAAATAATCATGGAAAATGGGTGGGAAAAAGCGGCCAATAAGGGTAGATGCCAAAATATGAAAACGGCATTGAGACTTACACAAAATATTTACAACAAAAAATGTATATCTAAAAACACAAAACTGAGACATTACAACACAGTTATTAAGCCAGAATGTCTATATGGGGCAGAAACGCTCATTTTGAATAGAAAGAGAGACATCGAGGACATTGAAAAGAAGAAAAGAAAAATCATAAGAAAAAATTAGGCCCCAAAAAATATCAAAAATACCTGTTCTTATTTAAAACAAAGAATCACTGGGTAAAAACAAAAAACCAAACGGAGACAAATTTCTCAGTGATTCTTTTTTGTAATAAATTTGCCTAACGAACAAAATTTTAAAGATATAAAAATGTACAAACTTTTAACGTTAACGTTTCGGAGGGTACTCTCCCCCCGTTTTCAAAACTAAACTAAAAAATAAATTATATTAATTTGTAATATATAAATTAATGAGTGAAAGTAAATATATTTTTTGAATATGTCAACGATACTTACATTGACAACAATATATTTTCATGACAGTCATGAAAAACATTTTTATATCTTTAAAATTTTGTTCGTTAGGCAAATTTATTACAAAAAAAGAACCACTGAGAAATTTTTCTCCGTTTGGTTTTTTGTTTTTACCCAGTGATTCTTTCTTTAAATAAGAACAGGTATTTTTGATATTTTTTGAGTTTTAGATAGTGGCGAAAAATCCAAATAAAAGAAAAAAATAAATATATAGTACAACATACCGGCTTCGAGAAAACCAAGAAATCATACAATACACAGATATACATAGCGATATGAGAAAAAGAACATTTAAGTTTTACAGACACAAAAAACGGATGAATCCGAGTAGGCTAACTAGACAAATAGGCGAATTTTATGAAAATAGGAATAGAGCAAAAGTAGAAATAATTAAATGGATTGCTGCAATTAAAGAGGATCTAAGATCAGCAAATATTACACAAAGTGAAATTCAGGATAGAGGCTGTTTCAGATACAAGGTTGACGTTTGGAAGGTTGGCCAGAGAGAAAAATGTAGGAAAATTGGAACAAATTGGTATGACGAAAGGAAAAAAGCTCATAGCAAAAGAATGAAGTTAGTATGGGCGCAAAAGAAGGCTAACAACAACAAACGTCTTTAACTGTACTTCGCGTGGTCCACCAGGGCCCATACGTAAATAATAATAATAATAATATTTTTTTATTAAAAATTACAAATACATTCATAATAAGAACGTATTATATTGTTTGTCGGGTTTTCTTGGTAATTAAAATATCTTGGAAGTGGAGATGCAACTAAGATATCAAATACAAAGTTGGCAGGTCACTATGTGCTACAAAGAAGCGTTTTAATTGCTGCGTCACGTTGCCTGTTGATATGTATCAATAACTTCTTCCTGTGTGTGTTCAATCATATATTCAATCAGACACTGTTTCTTGCATAGGAACCTACAGACATACCCAGTCATCACTTTATTCCCATATGAAAGCAATGTCTACAATGAAAAACTCCCCGATACTGGCAGCTATTTCGATGCCGAAATCATCATTAGTTTTCCATATTTATGACGCCAGAAGTGACAATGGAAGGCCGTATTAAGCATCTGAATTTTCTGAGTTTTGTGTTGGATTTTCAGAGTTACTAAGTGTAATTCCAGATTTGGAAAATCAATTTTTCTGCTTGTGCGCTTGTTCTTCTCCACTTGTGCGCGTGTTGCTAAATTAAAGTTTTGTTCTCGAATCCGTTCAAGAGTTTTGTTGCCTTCCTAATTATCCGTTGCACATAAACATTAAAGATATATGAGAAATGACGCAATTTTTCGTCCCCATTCCATGCAAAAAAGTTTCTTTTCATGCCGAGAAAACATAACTTGACACACCGTTTTTCGCTTTTACATCTGTCTGACAGATTAGCTGTCTGATAGCTAGTCTGACAGATTACCCATTTTCTGGCTTTCTGGATCTTTCCCATGACATGCAGACGATCACAAATGGTTCGGCAACCAACAATTAACCTCTCTGCCATTTGTTGTTGAGTTTGCATATCGTCTTCTTCCAACAATGCTTGCAATTCGGCATCTTTAATTGTTTTCCAATCCAATTTTCCAAAATTCCAATTTTCAAGTAAGCAAAAATATGCAAATATGAACCTTGGATAATTATGCATCAACCTAACATAAAAACAGAATTTTAAAAAATATTTGAATGTAATGGTAATCTATTTTTCCGAACAAAACTATTTCTGAAAAATTAGGTCATGTCCTATTTTAACATTCGAAATTTCACATATTTATTCTATAGGTTCAATTTTTATTATTTATCATTTCATTAGTAAACATTTGATTAGGGATCGTAATAACTAAAAATATAAATATTGGAAATATGCTTAAAGTTGTAACCACAGAAAATGTAAATATTTAAAGGAGTATGAAGTGATATATTTCGAAATTCCCGAAGGCCTCTTGCCTGACCTTTTTATCTAAACTAAAATTTCACAGGGACATTCGGTCAACCGTAGTTCTAACTTAATGGCGGTTATCGGATTTTTACAACCACCTAAGGTCATTTTTTCTTTTACTGATATCTGGCCTCACTTTGAATGACTATCTTTGCTTTATAGAGCCTAGAAAAGAAAAATTAATTAAGATAATGCTATAAAATAATGTATAATTAAAAAAGAAAGAATAAATTTCACCTATAATGCAGAATTAAATTAATAAGAAATAATATGAAAAAAATTTAACTAACTTTTGGTACTGACTGTCTTGACTGATTATAACTTTTCGGCAAAACCAATTTTTTTTTTATTTAAATACTTAGAACTACGAACATGGAAGTTTAAAACCTCTAAATATTATTTATTTTTGATAATTATTAATAATAAATATTTTTAACTATTAATTTAAACTTTAATGATGTATCGGAGATCAAAATGCTACAAAAAACAGAATTGGCAGAATATCCTTTACTCAATCCTTAAGCGGCTATGAAAATTTCAAATCGTTTGACTAAGCCGTTTAAAAAGATTGTAATATAAAATTATTGGAATTTTATACGTGATTTTATGGAAATTAAGCAAAACCGAAGGAAACAATCACCATCCTGGGCGATTTTACGCCACCCGGCGTTTTCTCCAGAATTGACCCTTTCGGATTTTGATCTCTTCGAATCCCTGCAATATAGTCTGGATGATAGCTATTCTCTTCAGACCACATCTAATCATCACATCTCTTTATCACCAAGTTTTTTTAGATCTGAGATTCGATAGTTGTCTTCGGTTACTTCGAAGTATTCGATTAAGTTTCCATTAGTTTTTTCATAAATAAATGTCAAATATAATCATACAATGGCGGATAATTAAGTTAAGGAACTAATAGATTCCTTATGAGTCAAAAGAACACTGGAACAATCGCAACAACGGCAATATATCTAAAATCCTCTCAAAAAAGCGAAGTTTTCATGGCCAGTTTCAGCTTTTTAAAATAGTCAGAAGTGGCATGGAATCAAATCAGGCAAGAATGAGTGATTGTCGAGCTCCATAATACTTTCAATAAATAAAAATTCGCGTATAATCTTGTGTACTTGCCAAAATATATCATCACGTATAGTGGAACTAGGAATGACAGTGAACTTCCCCATGAGCCCGGTCACTATGGACGTTTTCTTCAGTTCAAATTGTTACTGATGAGCCTATACAGATGTCATTAAAATGTTCCTCGTTATTATGAAAAATCACATACCCAGTGTAAGGGTAAATGATTCTTAATGTTTTCTTAAAAAAAAACACGTTTAATTTGGGGGAAAGCTAAAAAAATGGTTAATTCAAAGTTTGCGCCTTCGCTAGCTGCACATTTTTCTTATCTCTCTGACAATTTGTGGATGCTTTCTAAGAAAAACGGTACATCTTTTGAACCGGGCGGTCATCAAGTCATTTTTCGACATCTCTGAAATTATTGTTAGTGTTTTATGTAAAGCGCGTGAGTGAATGGGGTATGATGGGACGTTCTATTCTTCTATTCTGGTCCTTTTCATGATCAAACTGACCATTTGTTGACGGTGGCGAATGGTATTAATTGTTTCATCTGTTTTCAGAAGCTCATAGTACACGACACCCTTCTAATCCCACCAAATGCACAGCATTGTCTGCTTTCCAAAGCAATTCGATCTTGCGGTCGATGTAATGGTTGTCCTGGGTTAATCCACGAATTTCTGCATTCTGGGTTCTCGAAATATATGCATTTTTCGTCTTCAGTCACGATTCGATGCAAAAAAATATTTCCTTCATACCGAGAAAGCAAAACTTCGCACACCGTTTTCCGCTTTTCCATCTGTCTCTCGTTCAGTTGATGTGGTACCCATATTTCTGTCTTCTAGATATTTCTCGTATCAAGCAGATGATCATAAATGATTCAACGACCAACATTTAGCATCTCTGCCATTTGTTGTTGAGTTTGCATATCGTCTTATCATCATTCTTCTAACAATGCTTGAAATTCGGCATCTTCAAATTTTTTCGCTGGCCTAGGCTTTCTTTGTCTTTCAAGTTGAAATTACCACTTTTGGATCGTCTAAACCAACGCCCACAAGCGTATTGCGTTGGGACATTGTCTCCGTAAGTTTTCACAAATATACGATAGCTTTCACTCGCGTTTTTCTTTTGACTGAACTAGAAAAACAGTACGTGACGCAAATGCTTTTTATTTGGCTCGAAACTCGACATGTTTACCACACGAAAAAATATGCCGCTAACTAAAAATCGCATAAACAGCAATGACATTTTGAAAGGTACTGTCGTAGCAACAAAAAGATATAAGAGATTACACTGTGAACCAACACCTATATCCAGCGCTATCTCTTAAAAAAATTAAGAATTGTTAACCGCCACATCTGGTTCTTCCCTATGGTACTTCCCTATGACATATAACAGTGGATCCATCTTTCATCTACTCTAATAAAATGTCGAAGAAACTCAGCAGAAACGTATTTAAATAAGTCTAAATACTCTTGAGAATTTACATAAACTAAAAGATCCATATTAACCAGATATAAAGACCACATTGTCCACATTATTATCTAGGAGAAATGAAATGTCTTTCAAATTAAGCGGTTTTTTTTCAATTCTTGAATAAAACACAGAATTTGCGTTGATTTCAAAAAACATTTTCTTTATAATTGAAGCATAGAGTATAACATTTAAACATGAAAGACAATATCTGCAAAATGACCACCTCTTGCAGCTCCACAGACGTCCACTCTTTTGTCAAAATGTTGGCATAATCGTGGCTCTATCTCACCAATGATTAGAATAATTTCATCTTTTAGTTCAAGAATAGATCGTAGATTGTTCTTATAGATCTGGTTTTTCACAGAACTCCAAAAAATAGTCCAACGGTGTCAAATCACATGTCTTGGTGGCCAGTTAATATTTCGGTTTCTGGCACTAACTCGTCCAGGAAATGTTTCTCTGAATAAATCAATTGTTTCATTAGCAGAGTGAGGTGTAGCGCCATCCTGTTGGAATCACATATCCTCCAGATCAATATTATTCAATTCAGCTCATATAAATTAAGTTATCATCTCATAATATCGAACACCATTCACAGTTACAGCTTCACCATAATCATTCTCAAATAAATACTGCCCAATTACACCTCCTGACCACAATGCACACCAAACAGTGAGTCGTTTAAGATGTAAGAATTCGTCATGAATCAATCATGGATTTTCCTCACCCGAAATGCATCAATTTTGTTTATTAACATTTTTTTAAACCACAAATTAAAGCCACATATTTAAAAATGTGCTCTATCTGAAAAGATGACTTTTTGAGAAAAATAATTTGTTTGTTCTTTAATTCAATTGACAGATGCAACTGAATGATGTAGTGGGTTTAGTTCCTGTGTTATTTGAACCTTATATACCTTCAGATCTAAATCCGAACCAAACCAAACCAGTTTCTTGACATTTTTGAACAATTCGATTGATAGAGCTTTCAGATGGACGATTGTGCGAATTGTAAATATCACGTAATTTTCTAAAAACATCTTTAACTGAATGTCCATTTTTATGAAATAATTTAACACGTTTAACGTCTTGTTCAATTGTGTACGACTCCATTTTTATAAATATCATACATTACACTTCTGATATTAGACAAATTCACAACGCCATCTGTGTTTTATTCGAGATTTAAATACCGCTCAATTTGAAAGACCCATTAACTTGTTAAAAATTTATATAGTAATAGGACTGTGGAAAAGTATGAAAACATTCAAATAGAAAAATGTTAAGAAAACCATGAACCAGGATAAAGGACTAATTTCGTTTAGTCTATTTTTCAGTTATTAATGTAACGCTTGGTTAACTTTACGGTTCATGATTTTTACGCGCTTCAATAGGCACTGCTGTCATATAAATAACACATCACTCAATAAGTTCGTAGAATGACATAGATGGCGCCACTATCGACAAATCCATATGATTTTTAGGAAGTACTAACCTTCAAATGATACGTGTCAAAATTTCATGATAATCTGAGGTTTAGTTCACAAGTTACAGTGGTTTTAGTGCTCTATAATTTAGTACTCTTATAATTTTGAAAACAATGGAAATACCTGAGTTTCGTGTGTTAGACTTAGGACGCACTAAACCACTCGTAAACCTCGAGACTCGAACCGTTCGACACACTGCGATTAAAAACCGCTAAACTGCCCGCGATTGTCACAGTTTAAAGATGGATTTCAAGAGAGTAGTATGTATTGTTGCTCTAATACTAAGAAATAACCCGTAGTGCTTACACGCTAATTTCTATTGGTTACAAATTGTGGCGCGGTTTTTACACGCAAGCCATTTTGTAACATTTCACGGTTTTAAAATCAGTAGTGGGAAAAAACCGCTTGTATTAGTTTTCTTGCCGTAGCATATGCAGGTTTTGGCATCGGTATTTTGGAATGCACAAAGTATTTTATTCATCGATTACTTTGATAAACGAAGAACCATCAAAAGCGAATATTATATGGCATTATTGGTGCGTTTGAAGAAAGAAATTGTGAAAAAACGACCCCAAATGAAGAAGAATGCAAAAAGTGCTATTTCATCAGGATAATGCACCGTTTCACAAGTAGCTCGCAACAATAGCAAAATTACACTTTAAATTGCTTTCCCATATACCATATTCTCCGGATCTGGCTTCCAGCCACTACTATCGGTTTGCAAACTTAAAAAGAAAGTTCCAGAGAAAGAGATTTTGCTCCAATGAAGAAGTGATTGCCGAAACTGAAGCCTCTTTTAAATCCAACGATAAATCGTTTTACAAAAAAGGTATCGTTACTATGTAGATGAATAAGGTCAAATTTTACTTAACACTTGTTGTTTTATTAGTCATCCTATGAACTTATTGAGTGATGTGTTAGAACATAGTTTAACTTTAGAATTAGATCAAATCATCTCCTGACGATGCTAATAATAGTCATCTCTGTGACAGGCCGAGAACTTTTCGAACGACTCTCAATTCACATTATTTCCTAACTTACGTTATTTACTGGTAATTTACATTCAACGCTATTCAAATGGGACACATTGTATAGACAACTACGTGGAATGTAATATTCAAAATAATATAAAAAGATAAATAAAACAGAAGCAGCTGTGCTGAATCTTAAAGTCAATTGGCTCGTGTCTCTGTTTTTACGGCAAACGAGTCATCTATAAAAAATTCTCTTAAATCCAGTTCCTGTTTAGATTAGACGACGACAGATCCCATAAACAACTTCGGTTACTATTTAAATGAAACACGATTCAAACGAAGCTCTTTCCGATCATTTGTTTAAATATTTACCAACAGCAAAACGTGCGGTTTATTGTGTTTTCATTCGAAGTCGTTTGCAATATGAAAAGAAGAGTGTATGCATTTTAGGTCCCAGAAAAGAATCAAAGGAAATAATGTAATACAACTGATTGTTCGAAAAGTGTGTTCGGTATTCACAAACAGAAGGCTTTAATTGGATGATTTTTTATTCATCTAAAGAGTTTTCCAATAAGAGTGTCAGAACTTTAAAATGTAATAGCGACAACATGTAAATGTCACTCATAGACTGCTGTGTTCAGGATATTGTGTCAATTCTGCATAGAAGATACACGATTTAACATAGCGCAAAAATTGGAAGGCGAACCTCCCACTTTTGGGGAAAAAAAATTTAAGGGAGGCTTAACCCTCAAGAGAAGCACTCTTGAGTTTCCCGATTCAAGAGCACATGGGTATGCCATATAGGAGCACATGCGTATAAAAATATCTTTTGATTAAATTATCCAATTTATTTTATTTTTTTACTTTAAACCTCAATCAGTATAGAAAAAGACTATATAAAAAGAATATTCCAAAAAAGAATAGTAGTCCTAATACCATCAAAAAAATCAGTAAAAATGTAAAAAAGAATGCTAAAATGAGGTGTTCTATTCAAACTGTCATATCTAGGCGAAATTAATAGATAAAAACTTTCTTCCAACGGCATTTAAAAGGGGACTTAATGTACTTTCAGATACTTGTTATATAATTTAGCTTTATTAAAAAAAAATATATATTTAGTTAGGTAAATTCACTGGTATGATGCTCTTCAAAAACCGATTCGGTCTCTTTTTCACTCTCTTTGTCGTCGAAAATATCAGCTGCCTCATATAACGCTTCTGCTTCAGACGCTCAACGAGTACGAGAACACGTGTTTATTTTAAGCTAAATAGAAAATGAAAGAAACCGATAAATAAATGTAAAAAAAATCAATTTAATCGAATTAATTCACCCCTGTGTATCCCTTATCCAGTGCTTCTCTTGAGGGTTAATGAATTGACGGTCACTTATATTTTTTGTTAGAGTTCACACCTTAAGATGGCTATGATGGGGAATCTATAATAGGGATAGTCAAATTTTTCCCCCACTCAAAGTCATCCCCTCAACGTGAGCGTTTATAAGGGAAAAACACTTTTAATTCCCCCCTGTGTATCCCTTGTCTAGTGCTTCTCTTGAGTGTTAATGAGTTGTCAAACATAACTGCAGGATTTGGGCCAATGAAAATTCTCAAATGATTCAGGAGTTTCCTTTTCATCTTCGGAAACTTGCTGTTTGGTACGGTTTTTGGACCAAAGAAACATACAGACACAATTAAAGACCGAACTGGTACTATTTCCAATATGCAAATAAGAAAGCCAGAAATAGAGAACGCTGGTGAGAAATAGTCCGGAAAGTACGCGAACGGAATGAGTTTCCATAGGTCACGACTCTTCTGTAAAGAAGAATATGAAAAAGGGGAGAGAGGCGATGGCTAACTAAAAAGTCAAGTATTTTTAAATAAAATATGTGATATTGACCGATAACACAGGCCAACAGTTGTTTTGGTGCCAGAGTATTTGGAGTTGATTTCATACGAATTTGATGCCCTGAATTTAAATATGACATTAATTTTTGCCTAGGAACTCAAATGTCTAGGATAAAACATTTTAGTGAAATATACGTTATACTATTTTAAGTTAAATTCATGGATCAAATAAAAAAACTAAACACGGAATGTTTATTATTATATTATACAAATATTATTATATACAAAGATAGAGGAAAAAGTCATCGATGAGGGGCAATCTGCTGGTCTGGTCACACGTTGGGATCGGTACTTCTTCCGGGCATTTTGTAGAGACTAAATCAGGATAAGTCCACTTGCTACTGGATTAATTCCAGTAATATTTACTAGGCAGAAATAACAGTCATCGAATTGGTTTTTGGGTTCTCTCCAAACCATCGGTATGTCGATGGTTTTTCTTTTCCCAATAATCCACTGTTGTATATGTTCTGTATAAGTTTTACAGACCAGATGCGGTGCTCTGGTTTTATCCTGATAACCAACCAGAGTATCCAAGATAAGCTTTCTTTACAAAGTTATTAACAGTTTTTCTGTTTCCTTTTAACGTGCATTCTCCACATATGTACCAAAACACATCAGAATGATTCACACAACTTCTATTTGAACTCATTTTATTTCTATTCAACACAAAAACAACAATCTACAACACAGTATGTTATAGGTTAACTTAATAACAACCATTTCCTAAACACGCATCACGCGAGGCTAACTTCGATCTACCCTGCACGGCGAGAGCCTTTCAATATAAAACTAACAGGAAGGAGTCCTGTCTATATTTGTGCACGTATAAATGGAGACGCAAACGGCCATATTGAAACACCACAGATGACTCACTGTTTTGGAATTTTGGTAGTTGGTGTCAACAACTTAGAAGTATAATAGTAGATTTGAGTGCCGAATAAGTGTACTGGAATATTCTTTTTGTGTGTTCTAGTGTAAATACATATTAATACTTATTATATTGACAATAAAAGCAACAATATCGGAAGTAAGGCACAAACAAAATATGATTAGTTGTGCGTCTTGTGGTTCTTCTCTGACACAAAAAAAATCAAAATACAGGAGTAAGATAATTTAATATAGGTAAGTGTTTTTAATTCTAAATTTGTCAATTATTTAGAAATAAAAACGTATTTTGTTTGAATGAAATTTTAAGGTTATAAACATATCGCCTATATAACATATCGCCTGGTATGCATAGGCGTAGTCAAATTGATTTATGTAAAATAATATATATGTTATTCAAGATAGTGATTATATTTTTTAGAACATAATTTTTTAACGTATGTTCTAAAATGTTTAGTTTTCTGAGATACTGGGTCTTAAAAATTCAGATTATTTTTTAGTTTTCGTTTGATACATATAAAACGTGTTTTTTTACTCATATAAAGAACCTATAAAATATAACTAAAAATGTTACCTTTTTTTACAATCATTTTTTTTTTCAGAAATTATTGTACTAATAAATGTAAATGTTACTTCCATTTTGATTTGGATTTCATGTTATTAAACCAGTTTATCTTTTTTCAAGATTTCCCAAAGATCCAAACAGAAGAACACAGTGGATTAATTTTATTAAAAATATTTTTATGTTCCCATCTTTTTCCTGAGGATTGTTTTGATCAAACATCTAAGGTAAAAGTACAACTACTACGAAATGCTGTTCCAACAATTAAAGTTGACTGTTAAAAATATGTAATTTTTTTATTTTATAATTTTGATTAACATCTTTCATAGCTCTATTCTTCTATTGGAACCTTCGGTATGAAGCACTAAACTCGAAGAGATTTACCACTAAACACCAAATCACTTTTTGAAACTTCTCGACGCACGTTTCGCTAACCATGTTAGCATCATCAGGAGATTATTTAATCTAATCTAAATCATCTCCTGATATTGCTAACATGGTTAGCAAAATGTGCGTTTAGAAGTTTTAAAAAGTGGTTTGGTGTTTAGTGGTAAATCTCTTCAGAGTTTAATCTTTCATAGCATTTACTCTTGAAAGTTAGATTTGTTTTGTTGTTGTGAAAAATGAGCTTATACTCGAGGTTATATTTAATACTTTAGTTTATTTATTGACTATTTACAGTACAAGAATTAATTATATTTGTAAAAAATCTGTAGTAGTAGAAAAAATTCGTAGTTCATTATACAAAGTTAATTTTGTTTAAGGGAGTTTAAGGGGTTATATATATATATATATATATATATATATATATATATATATATATATATATATATATATATATATATATATATATATATATATATATATATACCTAATTTAAATATGAACATCAACTCGAAGCAAGATGCAACTAACTAGCTAACCAATTTTTTGGAAATTATATGATTTTATGACAGGATATTTCAATTTATTAATAACTTTTTGTCGTATTGGACACACAAAAGACACTTTACTCTTTGAAAAAAATTGGTTTTTTGAATTAATTAAAATTTTTACATTTTTCTGCAGCATCTAGTAAGCCTTCATTAATTTAATACAGTAACGATAATTATACAATAATTTATTGTTTTAAACAACTGTAAACTTTTATCAGTTTCTTGTTTTTATTCATAGTAGTCGGCCATATGCAGCTACCATTTCGGTCGCACTTACAGAATAATATGCTCTTTCCTGTAGTTTTATATTCAAAGGCGAGAACGCACAAACTAATCTCATATCTAATTCAAGCGTTGAAGGTCACTTCAGATACCGGAAAGGCAATGCTTATGCCATCTAGTGGACTTTCTTGGGACTAACTGGACTTTCCTGGACTCATCAACGGCAGACTGACAATAGGGCAAATATACAGGAACCAAAACAGGAATTAAAAACAACGTTGATAGATAATTGGATGTATCTAACAAAGTAGAGTAGATTGAGAAAAACTGTTTTCATATATAGATTTAGCGCCCCAAATATAGCTACATCAGTAATCTGTGTAATCGATTTATTTTTCATCACAGTGTCCTTGTAGCCCAATACACTTGACTGTTTCTGTTCATGTGTGGTGATAAATCTGAATTTCATCGTTGGTTGTTGAGATCATCTTAACAATATCTATGATCTTCACTTAATACATTTTCAACTTTTCTTCAGTTTGAGCGATGGTTTTCAAATGTAACAAGTAGTGCTTATCAACAGACGAAATTCATTTTTTTCCATGATAACAGAAGATTATTTACATAAAGAATTAATGGAGCATTACTAGAAAAGAAGCTAGGAAGTTATTTTTTAGAAATATGGTAGAAATGATAAATGATCAATTCTATAACACTCGTACTATAATTTAAATTGAACTGTAAATGTGAACAGGGCTATGTATAAGAAAACAGAAACATTAAAAAAACCTTGATATCTTGTAGTCTTGGTCTTGAAAATGACCAACAAGACCCACGGCCAATTGTATGAATTGGTAATGTAACGCTTAAATGACCCAGTTTATGACTTTAAGTTTCGGTATAAAATTTCGAGACATATTAGGTGATCAAAAAAGTTCTGAGGCACACATTTCATAACAACCAAGACCACAATTAAAATTTTATTTTTGCGGTTTAAAACGTTGACATAAATACCATGTGACTAAGCGCACGATATACATTAAACCTGAAGAGATTTACCACTAAAAACCAGATAACTTCTCGGCACGTTAGAGGATTGAATCATCTCCTGTTGACGTTAACATGATTAAAGAAACGCGTGTCAAAAAGTTTAAAATAATGATTTGATATTTAGTGGTAAATCTGGTCAAGTATAGGTTTCACATTAAAGGTTCCAACAGATGAATTTATCATGATAGATATAACAAAAATTACTAGTGTTCAAGGTGGCAATAACGAAAGAGTATATTCTTTGTTGTATCTATTTCACGTTTAATCTGAAGAAAAATGCTGCTGAAATGGCTGAAATGATTTGTGCTGTAGAAGAGAGAATGTTTTAAGAGTCTTGATGAACGCCCTTTAAAGTTGGGACGTTGGGGTTGGACGCCCTTAAAAGATTGAGATGGACAGAGCAGCATTTTCGTACGTTTACATGCAGTTGACAAGGTTCAAAAGGAAATCTGATGGGTTCGTCATAGACAATATAAACCCATTGAGTATAGTCCGGTTCAAGATATTTCGTTGCCTTTCGGCAAAATGTTAATTGCCCCAACAAATTTCAATAAAAATATTCCTAGTTTCTTCAAAGGCGCCAGAGTCGAAGTGGTTAATTCTGAATAATTTTGGAAAAAATAAAATATTTTTAAATTATTGGCATTATTATTATTATGTATGACTAAAAGCCTGTTTAGTGGTTTTTATATTTTGAATTTATTAGTACAATAAAAAGAAATAACTAAATAAATTTATCTATTAGTACTGTCACTTTGATCTACATTAATAATAAGTGGTTCTATATTATTAGTAAATGATACATAGGAATCTTCTATTTTAATAACATGGTTAATCGAATTTATCCAAATTTCTTTGGGAATACTATCTACAACATTCCTAGTTAATGTTGCAGCACTTGCACTTAGAGTCGGAGAAATGTTTTCTGCTCTAACAATGGACTTTACCTGATGCCACATATGCTCAACTAGATTAAAAATACAGTAATACGGGGAAAGCGTAAAACGGTATGTCCTATATCGGCAACAATAGTATCACATACATATTCCTTTTTAATATTAAATATGTTTAATATTTCTAGATCACATTTTTTATATATATTTCCGAAGTATATATCATTTTTTAACATATAGTTCTAAATTTCCAATTTAGTGTTATTTGCATTAGGACCTTTCTTTTTTTTTGGCGGTTATGATAAGTAGCATTTTCCATTACAATTACGCTTTCCTTAGGCAGATTAGACAAAAGGCCACGGTAGTCATGGCAGACCAAAGATGAATGTTTAATATTTTTGGAGGACAACCGTAAACAATTTGGAACCCATCCATCCTCGGAACCAACATGTAAAATTGTAATTATTTTTTCCTTATTTGCTGGGACTTTGGTTTGCCATTTTCTTAATGTATCTACCCATCTTTTTGCTGGCGTCTCATATGTATCAAACCATGTTTCATCAAGGTAGATAATGGGATGATTTTCTAATCTGTAATTTTTTACAGAGTTTAAGTAGTCAAACCGCCATCGTCGCAATCTTTGCGATTCCATTAATATTTGTCTTTTATTAATGACCCGATATGCAAAACCCATAAAAGATAATATTCTCCGGAGGCTAGTTCTACTGCAAAGAATATTAATTTCATCTTTCCTTAGTCGCTGTTGCAATGAATGCAATGCAGGCACAGTTTGCTCTTCATACATAGCATAAATTTTGTTTCGAATTAAGTCTTTGCCGCTATCGTCAACACATTTGCTTTTACCAGAATCACTACGAACTTTTTTGGCTTTAATTGGCTTCGTCACAATATCTTTAACTGTAGACAACGGCGTTTTCGTTAATGCAGACGTTTCTGCTGCGACTGCATTAACATTAAGCCCCCTATTCAATAAAGAAACATACACATTTTTAACAATTTGCTTAGCATGGGATGATATATGTTTTCTTTTAAAATTAGCGCTACCGGAAGCACAATGATCATTATCTTGCCAAGAACGCCACATCTTTAGCACATTTGGAATAATAAAAATATGATCCAAATTTTAGAACTACACTGTTTAAAAAAATAATTCGAGCTAAACTAAAATATTTCGAAACTACTAAACCCGATATAAAATTAATTTTATCTATATACCTGTTATTTTATTAGGCCCGACCCTGTTTACCTTTGTCGGGTTTCGTTACGACAGGGGTTGTTAATAGTTTATTGCAGCCATTCGGTCAACGATATATCTTGAACCGCACTATAACACACTACTCATTTTGCTTTCAATGTTTCTATAAGAGGATTTTTGCACAAAATCATTACAGGCGATGAAAAGCAATTACAGGCAATATCCACACCAAGAGGTGTTTTTTCAGTATTTAACTGGATTAGAACTCAGAAAGCACAACGGCGGCAGGCTACTACCAACAGCAATTGATCAATCTGGCCAATGCGTTAGAAAAAAATTGGCCATTCACCCACCAAGGACGGTAAAGTGATCCTGTTTGATCATTTTTTATGTAAGGCTAAGAACTTTTCTTGCACACGGTATATAGCCCTGACACGGAGCCGTTCAATTCCATTTCGGTCGCTGCAGCATCACTTAGCTAATACACATTTTGAAATATTTCAAGACATATGAAAAAAGCAATGATGACCTTATCCTCGAAGCCGATAAACTTCTAGCATCAGGGAATTTGCAAGATGCCACAAAGGTAGCAAAAAGGTCAGCGATGCAAGCATTTTGCAAAAATTGTTCAATACTACACACTGAGCAATGGTTTCACACATTTCCTTATTAGAGTAGCCGTTTTAGAACAATTAGCAAAAATAACTAAACTTAACATAGCAATAGTAGGCCTTAGAAATTAAACAAAAAATTTGTTGTTTGAAAGGAGCCATCATTATTGTGCTGTTATTGTGTTATTTGTTTTATTGCTGTTGTGTTTGAATGTGAAAATAACGTTTGTTCCGTTTATTACTTATGCCTCTCATTTTGTATGGATGATAATTGTTCCCCTGTAAAGTGGCCCAGACTTTTGACGGCGAACAACCTACCTCCTGGGCAATTTTATGAGTTGACTTATGAGGATTTTCCACATTACAAAGAATATTTTCTTTAGTAACAAGATTTTTGTGCCTTTTGCGGATCGTTGGGCACACTAACAGTTGTTTTTAGTTTTACTAAGTTATTTCTTAAAAATTTCGGATTTGGAAGACACTGATCGGGATGTTTGCGTGGAATTCAGCGCACGCATCGCGTAGATTAAAGCCACCAACATAAGGAAAAATGAATTCAACTTTCTCTTTTTGATTAAGTAACTGATTCATCTTAGCAACTGAATTAAAATGTCATATTTATACACAATCAAATTCAACAGCTTTCAAATAATACCATGACATCACAATAATGATGGCTCGCTTCAAACAACACAATTTTTGTTTAATTTCCAAGTTCTACTCTATATATATATATATATATATATATATATATATATATATATATATATATATATATATATATATATATATATATATCGCTGATGATGTTATTGAAATAGATCTCTTGATGATGCTAACATGATTAGCAAAACGAGCGTCGATAAGTTTAAGTTTAAACATAAGTTTTTATGTTTAGTAGTATTCAAATAATTTAATGTTTCACACGGAAGGTTTTAATAGAAGAATTGAACTTATATTTATAACAAATACATGCTTTTAATGTCACTGTAATTTTTCAATTGCATGGTCTTACTTCTTGATTATTACTTTCTATGTTACAAAACTTACCACTCAAACAAGCAAATAGTGTTAGCATTGTGAGGTTGTAAATCAGGACATACCTGAAAGAAAATTAAAACATGTATGTCAATTATATAAAAAAAAATCAGAAGCATTCATAAAAAGTCACACTTTTTGCATTGTAGCAAATTAAAATATAAATTAACAATAAATAAACAAAACTTATACTAGATTCCGATATTTGTCTGTAATATTATAGACATTTTCAAGGTAGAATATAACAAATATTATGATTTTGTTAAGGTTACATGAATCACTACATATAAAGTCTGTCAAATGAAAAAAAAAATGACTTCTTGAATCTTCGTATGGCGAGCAACACAATATTTGAATCAATATACAAATTATATATAGGAAAGGATTTACGGTTAGGGACGCGTCAGCAACTACAAGGGGCTATTTCGCAACTGAACCTACAGCTTAACGTGGGTTCCGAAGCACTGTCATCAGCCACCGACAACCCAGGCTAGCACCCCCTCTCAGGCTATCAACCCTTGATTATGTGCTTACCCATAAGTCTATCAAGAAGCCTACCGACGGGCGAGAGACCAACGTAGAACACTTCTCAGAAGGCATCCGGCTTTACCCAGCCTTTAACTGGCGTGACTGAGGGGTAATTCGTTGTCGGATTTTACACTCTTGCCTAGAAACAATCACAAACATTTAGAAAGTAAACAGGCAGAAGAAAGAAAGAAAAACAACCATCCGAGCGCTGAAATCGAACCAACTACCGCTCCAATGCGGTTTCGGCACAGCAGTGGCAGGCTCTTACCGTCCACACCAACGCGACCGGCCAAATTATATGTGGCCTGTAGAAAACAAAATCAGTTGCACGTCATCGATGATACTATTGAAGAATAGCAGAAATACGACTACCTAATTTAAATAATATAATAATCATATGGAAGAATATTCAATAAATTTCAAATTTAGCGGCTGTATTCGGTTGTCAACATATGTGACGTCGAGTTTCACATTTTATTTGTTGATATTTATTGACACGGTGAGAGGTTATCGCATTCATAAAAGCTGAAAAACAATGAAGTTTTAAAATCGCCTAGAAAGCGTAGTTCTACTAAAAGGGTCACCAATACTGCAACTTTGGATACAAGTTTTTTTCGTGACACCATTTATATCATATATGAACACAGTAAGTATTCGTAGCCTAAGAATTGCAGAAAAGACTGTTCTTAATCCCATATGTAGTTTATACGTAGATATTCACAGTTTAATTTTCAAGACAGATTGTAACTTTGAATTCTTTACATGAGCAATTAATTAAAAGAGAAACAACTGTTTGATTGCACCATCGCACCTGAATTTGCACCTTAACGTTCATGTTAATAATCAAAATTGTCGCGATTGGTATCGGGAAAATCCTAAAAAGAAACATAAAAAGCCTCTGCGTAGCCCGAAAGTCACAGTTTGGGCTGCAATGTCAGCAGAATGATCGCCCCGTTTTGTTTCGAAGACCACCAAGGCCGTGCCGTAACGGTGAATTCTCAGAGTCATGTCGACATGATTCAATTTGTTTTCACTTCTGCTCTTCAAGAATGTGAAGGATACACTCGAGACACTTAGTTCCAATAGGACGAAGCCACCTGCCACACTTCCAATCTCTTTTTGCCCGTTGTTCAGGTGCTTTTTCCTAGAAAATTGATTTGTCGAAAACGAGACATTCAGTGGCCGCTTCGAAGCCCAGACCTGACTCCATGTGATTTTTTTTAAATGGGGATATCTTAAAGTCAAGTGGAAAACGCCCCGCCATTCTGGAAGATCTAAAGAAGAATATATGACAAGAAATCGAAGCCATAACTGCAGACTCTGGCCGCCGTGTTATGGCAAATTATAGTGCCATTTAGTGCCAGGGCAGAAATGAAGCACATTTAGACAATGAAATCTTCAGAACATGCATTTTTAAGAATCATTGTAAATTCTAAGAATAAATTTGTTAAAATTGATCAACTTTTTTTTATTATTTCATTTCAAAAAGTTAACAACTCTTTGGACCACCCTGTATTATTAATTAATTTTTCTATAGAACGAGTCAATAGTGTACGACTATAACTAAACCCATGGATAACCACTGACCGAGCTCGAGCAAAAATCCGCTTCCTACTAATTACAAAGTTCGAAACTTTATTGAGGCCCGGTTCTACAATGCAAGAATATACCAGGTATAAGCTATTCTTGGCAAAATTGTTATTTCAAGTATAGCTTATACCTGATATTTTCTTGCATTATAGAACCGGCCCTAAGAAAGAATTTTTGGCAGGATAATGGTAATGAGGATAAATAATATCTATAATAACCAACTGTTGGAGCATTCTGTGTTTACGTTGTAAATAAATATAATCTCAAAGAAATTATTTCCTTGTTCAATCCAATAATTTTATTTTTTCCAACAGTAATCCTACACAAAATCTCATTGTGCAATATTACCATTTATCAAGTGTGAATCACTTCTTTTAAGCTTCGTAGTGTTCTGTAAAATTATTTTTTCAATCGGGGTGATGTTCGGAAAAAATAGTTTAGGGCCGGTTCTACAATGCAAGAATATACCAGGTATAAGCTATACTTGGATTAAAATTTGAAACACCGGGCGGGCATTTACGGGGGTTTCAAATTTTATTCCAAGTATAGCTTATACCTGGTATATTCTTGCATTGTAGAACCGGCCCTTAATCAAATTGGGCAGTCATTGGATACCCTATTAACTCACTGAGAATAAAATCAGACGTTTTGATGTCGTGTCATTGTTTTTCAGATTTAAAAAAATGAACCCTCTATAATAATTGTAATAAGAGGCAAAAATCGTGAATTAATCCCAGTGGGCCATCAATCAGTACCTCAAAATCAAATATTCAAGTCAAAAAGGCGTTGCTCTGTATATGGTGGGATCATTAGAGTTTGAAGTTTCTTCAATCTGGTTAAATGGTCACTGCTTACCATTGATCACTACTGACCATCAGCAGCTGTAGAAGGTGAGAGAGATATCTTCGAAGATTAAGCTTATATATAACATTACATAAATATTTCAGTATAGAATACTTTACAATACAAAAGCGGAAATACATGTATGGATTGCTTATCAGACACAAAAATCCAAAAACAAAGTATTTATTTAATTTCTTCACCACGATTGCAAAGTATCATCTAATGCGGAATTGTGGTAATGTGGTAACGAAATATGTGGTTTTCACATGATGGAGCTCCGCCACATTTTAGACGAGTTCACGAACATTTAAATGATGAATTTCCAGACAACAGATGGATAGGGCGCAATGGACCCATTTCTAGGCCTGCACGCTCCCCGGTTTTACGTTCTGTGATTTTTTCTGTGGGGCTGTTTAAAAAAGTTAATTCATCACGATAGAGAAGTAAATACTGTGGAAGAACTACAACAGCGCATCGAAAACGATTGTCATGTTATTCGTGAACACCGGGATTTTATTTTCGACGCGTGTAGTAACGCATGGACAAATGGTGACAATTTTGAACAATTTTTGCAACATTTAACATTTTTGTTTTTATTATTCTGCAATTTTTATATAAATTAGTAATTATATAATTTTATATAATTATATTATATATATTTTTTATATTAATTGGACGCAGTCCAAGGAACTGTAACTATATATATATATATATATATATATATATATATATATATATATATATATATATATATATATATATATATATATATATATATATATATATATATATATATATATATTTCTAAATCACTCCGGGTGTCGATCCGTTGATCCTGTGAAGAGTCACGACGTTTCGCCAAAATCGCATTTGGCATTTTCAAGTGTTGTCCGCTTCGACTGAAGCGGACTATATATATGTTTCTAAATCATTCCGGGTGTAAGTAAGAATTACGACATTTATTAGAATGATATCGATAAAGACGCAACATAAATAATTTCCATTATGTAATAAGAAATGATGCATTAGCTAAGAATATCACTTAGTATTTATTAATCCAATTCACTATCACTTAAAAATTGATGAATCATATCAGGAGATTAGGTCACTAATCAAACGGCAACTCGAGGCCATAAAAATATTTGAAATGTATTATTCTTATTACACGAATTGATACTACATTCTAACTAATAATGATATATAAATTACCACAAATACAGAGTCTGCATATTATTTTTTTTGAATAGTTTATCGGGTAATCGGGAACAGGATTAATAGTTTTCTAGCTTTGCCTTTCTATTTGATATATATTTTCATCTTTTTAGCTAAAAAAATAAGTGATTTGCAAAAAATTGTTTGTTGAAATTCAGCTCTTTGCTCTTTATCATAAATATATTGAAGAACAAAAAAAATCATTATAAAAATTTAATTTTATTGAAATAATTTTGTAAATTTTGTGTACATCATGACGGTGTGTACCTTTATCATGTAATGAAAACGAAATCAATAAATTGCACTTACATTTAAAATTCAAAAACAATGTCCACTACACAGTTATGACACTTTTTGCTTGAGCAAAATTTAATATTAGCTCGTTGTTTCATCGTGTTTTTGGGACGAGGTGACAAAAGCTACTGCCACTTTAATAGAGGAGATATACAGATTTCAGATTATATATAGTTTTAACAGATGGCGCTATTTCAATTTAATTGAC
Organism: Cosmopolites sordidus; assembly: GCA_031761425.1. NCBI lineage: Eukaryota > Metazoa > Arthropoda > Insecta > Coleoptera > Curculionidae > Cosmopolites > Cosmopolites sordidus. Next base: position 47,032 of record JARFXV010001733.1, on the reverse strand, counting down.
GGGTCAATTAAATTTGACCCGTCAATCATCTGACGGGTCAAAGATTTTTTTCTTCTCAAAGATAATTTCTTCATATCACGTTAGTAATTTCTTTACTCCCTGTTCTGTAACTGAAGCACGCTCTTCATTGGAGTCTATTGTTTTCTAAAATTCCTAACCCTTTTTTTAATTGAACTAAGAGCTACCGTTAGGTTTGCAACCGTCATTTGATCTTCCAATTCAATTTGGTCTAAAAAATCAGATTCTTCAATGTTCTGCTCATACATTTTTATGGGCTGATCAACTGTCAGCTCCTGATTATGTAAACTAGCCGTTCTTGTAAGTCCTCACCATCCACTTCTAAATTAATTGTCTAACAAGATCGACAACGCATTCAATAACATGATCAATTTCACAAGTGAAAAAAATGGGCAGTTTTTTTCCAGGCGCCATTTAAAGTTTTATTGTGAAATTTCATCCCAAGATTTTCCAATGATGTGCACGGGATCTAAAACATTAAATTATTGTAAACATAAAACTGTAACAGAGCGCTCACACAATTGCCTCATCGCTTCATGGAGTTGTGCAAATGCTCGTCTCGTGTAATACGCTTAAATGTTTTGATGACACACTGGTCAATCGGTTGAAGCAAGCTGGTTGTTTTATTTTTTAATACTCTCAACCATCACTGTCAATCGATCTCTAGAGGCTCAAGCTTGGAAAGCAGATGAAAAACAGACCAAAGCCCTAGCCCATATAAATCGGCCATGTCTAAAGACACGAGACGACGCTCGCAATATTCCAAAAATATGAATATCGCATGTAAAAAAAAGAACAAATATTACGGCGAGGAAAATTTTATGAAAAAAATTATATCTGGAATGATTTACACATACAGTTTCTGCACCAAAATGAGTGGTATGCTTTTTTCCTGATTTTTCAGGCAAACTGATTCCAGCCTCGGTTATATCCAAAACGATTGTGATTTCTTTTAATAAGAATCGTTAAAAAAACAATGTAAGAATTTAATCCATAAAAGAATTTCTCACATAACTTTCCGGCGTTATATGTCATATAATGCAAATTCCAATCTCTGGTGTTTTATTATTAAATTAGTCTAGGAACTTTTTAGACATACTGTGTCTAATAAGACTAATGTTATGGTTTAAAATGAGGTTACAAATAATATGACAAATAGCATCTGTATGTAAACATTACTTTCCAAATGACCGAAAGATAAACATATTCAGTTTTAAGTAAATAGCAAAAAATACATAAAATGTTCATATTTAAAGCTTTCTTTCACTATATAAGGACAAAAAGAAAACTTTTATCGATTATATTAAAGAATAATTAATATGATCTAATTTTTTCAATATTAATGTTAGAAATGTTCTGTAGGTAGCCTATCCAAAGCAAAAAGTGATTGATACGATATGAAATACAAGATGCTGATTATTTACTTACGATTTTTTTTAAATTAAATATTCAAAATAGACCTATTGTGAGTTAATACAACGCTGAATATTATTTTTTAAAGGTACCCTAGTACCTATTTTTGGAAACCGTATTTAAAACCACGGTTGAAAACTGCTGGATGCTCGAAATCGCTCTCATTTCGTCGCTGGTCAATAGGGGCGAACAGCCAGAAGTTGCGGAAACCTGATCAGGCGAAAATGAAGCATGGTCGAGCATGACGATATTTTTTAAACAAAAAATCGCGAAAAAAATTGCGATTGTGTGTGCGTGGGTCGAAATGAGGTCATTTACTACGATCATTTCTAAAAATTTTAGCTACTTCCTGGTCTATTTCTTGTTATTGTTACTACTTGACCTGGTAGTAAACAGAAGAAATCTTTGAATAGAACTAATTTTTGAACAGGATAATTGGTGAGGACAACCTTAGAGTTTTGAATGAATTTTCATGTTCCAGAAGCAAACTAGACGAAATCACCACAAGAGAAAAACGTATTATGAAGGAAAAAAACGATTTACTCCCTGAAGAATGTCCTAAGATCTAAACTTATACAAAACGACACAATAAGAACTCAATTCTTCTGTTGGAACCTTCGGTCTGAAGCACTAAACTCCAAGAGATTTACCGCTTAACACCAATCACTTCTTGAAACTTCTCGACGCACGTTTCACTAACCATGTTAACATCATCAGGAAATGATTTAATTTAAATCTAAAACTAAACTATGTTCTATGTATATGATAACCCTACCTAATAAAGCGTGTAAAAACCATAAAACGTGAAGTCTACTGAGCCTTACATTAATAATAGAAAAAGTTGACTGTACGGAATACGTCCTTCATCCCGGTTCATCATTTTCTTATATTTTTCTATTTGAATGCTTTCATATGCATCCAAAGCCTTATTGTTATTTACACTTTTTAAGAGTCTTAAATTTCTAATATCTATATTGTGGTTATGTTCGATAGCATGTTGGGCAACACAAGATTTTTCATTTCTCCCATATCTAATGTTCCAATAAAGTTAATGGCCAATATGTTCTTTATATATTATAAATATAGATCTTTTTGTTTGCCCAATATACCTTCCATCACAATCTTGACAACTAATTTCGTAAATCCCTGACTTTTCTTGTTGATCTACTTTATCCTTTGGATTACCCAGGACTTCTCTTAATTTGTGTCCACTTTTTTCAAAATTTAGTCTAGCCTTCGTGTTAATTGGATATCAAACGGTATAACCATGAATTTACTTTTGTTCTGATCCTTTTGAAAAGCCGAAGATTCTTTCTAAACTTATGTTTTCTAATTAATTTATCTATAATATTCTTATTATACCGTTTACTTCTGATACCTCCATAATTAATTTTAGTTCTTTGTTATAATTATCTTTGCTTAAAGGAAAAACAAAAAGATTAATCACAAAGAAAACAGAAGAAATGATTGCAGTATTTGAAAGTAGAGTATGGAAATTGGAGATCCCAGTAAAACTCAACAAGGAATGGAACAATTATGGAGATACAAATAGTCGGTAAAAGAAAGCGGTAGACACACACGATAGCAGGATAATGTAAGAGATGCTGAAGAACTACTGCAGATGATCGTAAAGCACATGTCAAGGGGCTGCTGGAGATGGATCTGGATGGAGGCACAGATTGAAAGAGGTCCAGGCTCACTGATGAGTTATAACACCACAGGAAGAAAAAGACGTGAATCGTCTACAATGCTCTTACTATTATAACGAAATCTAGTAAATTATTGATTGAGTCACTGCCATAAAAGTTTCTGAAGGACTTTTATTCAACTCAAGACAAAAATTAATAATGTCTGAATGATTGCGGCGTGTTCATATATTTTTTTCCTTTATTTGGGTTTTCCGACACTATCTAAAACTCAAAAAATATCAAAAATACCTATTTAAATAAGAACAGGTATTTTTGATATTTTTTGAGTTTTAGATAGTGGCGAAAAACCCAAATAAAGGAAAAAAATACAAAAATGAATGTTTGTATGTTACCCCACTGTTGTTTTTTCGATCGACGCTGATAGAGGTGAAAATTTTAAATTTGGAAGTTTAATGAGAGCTTAAATATAGCATTACATAATATGTGTAGTTACGTAAAGATGGGGCTGCAGCTTATGCAAATGCGAATATTTAACCTGTCATCTTATCCATTGGACAGAATAGAGCATTATTACAAAAGCGGGTAAGTGACCGAGCGATTTAGCGCTGAGTGCGCGAAATTCGAAATTCGAAAAAAAAAAAGTTGAAAATTGTTCAGATTTTGGTTAGGCACCTTGTATACAGGGTGTTAATGAAATACTCTGCTAGACTTTTTTTGGCAAATTCTACGTCACAAAATAACACAAAAATGTCATACGAACATGGTCCGGAAATCCTTCGTGTTCGAGATACAGAGGGTTGAAGATTTCAATTTTTATTATTTTTTAATGTATTATGTTAAAAATTTAAATATATTTTTCAACACAACATATAATTCTCTACGAAAAGTGTATCTTGACATTTTTTCGCATCTGCCTCGGTTTCATGGCAAACTTGACATAATAAAATAACTAATACAATGGAATCAACTTACCTATGAAGATAAATAATTTACTTAAACGTCAGATTGACAGTGGTACATAGTTTTCGACATATCAGTCATTAGCAACCGAAATAGTTTGGCGTTATTGTTACTTTACAATACATTAGGGGGCAAAACAGAAATATGCATAAGTAAATTAATAAAGAATTGGCTGATATTCATCTCTATTACGGAATGGCCAATTGTAATTCCAGAAGAGCAAGACTTTTCTACCACTCAGCATTTTCACTACGCGTCTGCCCTAGTAGAAGTATGTTTCCTGATGTTCATCGGCGTTTAATGGAACAAGATAATTTCAAGGTGCAAGCACAAGATAGAGGCCGAAATAGAGATATTAGAACGCCAAATACGGAAGAACAAGTCTTAAATCAAATACAAGTACAAAGATCATTGCAGTGAATATGGACATATCTCATGTCACTGTGTGGAATGTTTTAAAGGAACACCACTTGTACCCTTACCAAATTCAAAGGGTACATGCATTGCTTCCAAGGGATTTTTTGTCCCGCTTGGCATTTTGTCATTGGTTTCTTTAACATACAGTTGACTACCGTCAGTTGAATCCAATTCTTATCCAAAAAACCTTTTATGCTGCTAGAAACCCATAGGTTAAGTGAAACGTCAAGTTTGCTATGAAACCGAGGCAGATATGATGTCAAGATACACTTTTTGTAGAGAATAATATTCTGTGTTGAAAAATGTATTTAAGTTTAACTTTAAACAGGAGCGTACTAATTATTTTTTAAAGTAATTAGTAGCAAAATCCTATAAGTCCGCCACTGGCTGCTTGTAGGACTTGATATTCTTTCAGATTATGGCAACCGGAAGGCTGATGATGTGTATTAAATTTGGTAATAATACCTTTCTTTATGCGGAAGATATAAATTAAAAGAAAAAAATGAAATCTTTAACTCTTTTTTTTTTGACGTAGAATTTACCAAAAAAGTCTGGTAGAGTATTTCATTAACACCCTTGTATGCAGAACTTGGATTTATGAAAAAGTTCGCCCAGTTTTCAGCGCTAGACGGCACTGCATCGAAAACCCAAAGTGTTATCTACTTCACATGTAGTAAATGTTTGACAGAAGGGAAATCAGTGAATATTTGGAAAAAAAAAAGATTTTTAGTGGTTTTTTAAATTTTGCTAAGCATTAAAACCGGTGGAAAAAACGTAGCATATTCGACATATTGTGCTTTTTTATTGCTGAAAAGGTAAGAATGGTTCGCAGATCCAAAAAAAAGATTGACGATTCCACGGGCTGTAAGTGAGCTCCATTACGCTGGAACACGCATTAAAGAATACTCGACTTTGTTTTGCTTATTTTTGCCTACAAACGATGTTAATAAATGTAGTATAGTTGTAATTATGTAGGAAAAACAATAGATATTGTTCAATGCAGTAAATATTGATAATGATTCGAAAAATCGGAATGAAGTTAGTATTAAATTATTTGTAGTTTATTGTAGTCATATTTTTTTACTCTATTTGTGTAAATAAATATTGGATAAAATCGAAAATAACGAAGTTGTCGGAAAAACACGTTTGTAGTAGTACGCGTATATTTGTAGTGACTGTTAAACTCTTGTAATAACTGACGACAGTACCTTTCGAAACGCTATTGATGTTTAAACGATTTCATATTAGCGTTATATTTTTTCTGTGTAGTAAACATGTCGGGTTTCGATCGAAATAAAGAGCATTTACGACACGTACTGTTTTTCTTGTTCAATTAAAAGAAAAACGTGAGTGAAAGCCGTCGAATATTTATGGAAACTTACGATGACAATGTTCCAACGCAAGCCGCTAGTGAGCCATAGCTTAGATGATTCAAAAGCGGTAATTTGGACTTGAGCGCTTAGGCCAACCCGAATTGGAAGTATTGTTGGAAGAAGACGATATGCAAACTCAACAACAAATGGCAGATAGGTTAAATGTTGGTCCCCGAATCACTTATGATCGTCAACATGCCATGAAAAAAATCTAGAAGGCAGGAAAACGGGTACCACATCAGCTGAACGACAGACAGATCGAAAAACGGAAAAGTGTGTGCGAAATTTTGCTTTCTCGGCATGAAAGAAAGACTTTTTTGCATCCGATCGTGACTGGAAATCGTGGACTGAGCAATCGACCGGAAGCGATCTGAATTATCCAACAGAAAAAGCTTTACTTTCCATCCAGTCAGTCATTTATCCAGAATCCTCAAAGCTTCCAAGAGCACGGGATTATGCAGTTACAGAAGAGATGGAGAAAGGTCATTGAACAAAACGGCACATATATTGATTTAATTGTAATTTTTAGTAAACAAAATATTGCTTCAATTTCTCTCAAAAAATAGGAAGACCTTTGATGCCATCAACTCAAATAGGAGAAGAAAGATACACCGAAAATGTAAGACTGAGCAATTTTACTTCACTTCAACAACATAAACTGTTGAAAATTGAAAGTAACAGTCGGATAACTTTTTAGAATTGATATTGCTAGCTAAACTTAGAAAGTATAATAGTCAATAATGTTCCTACGAGCAAGTAAACACTTAAACGAAGCAAAATCTAGTTTGCTAACTACGAAAAGGAACGCAATTATAACTGAGATTGGCATTTTAATGTCAACCTGCTTCTTGGCTGCTTTGCAGATGTTGTTCTTAACAGGTCATTATGAACATGTCGAGAAAAATTACGTCTACTTAAAGGAACAGATAAAATACTTTTCCTGAAATAGATGAAGAATACGAGGGAAATTTGAAAATTGTGTCTAAAGTTTTCGAATTAACACTAGAAAATTTTATTACGAGAATAAACGAGACATAATGGTTCGTTTCTTCTTCTGCTGTTATTTCCAGTGATGAGGTATTCTGATATTTTCAGTGCTTGATAATATTTAATTGATGCAAAAGTTCGTCTTGTTTTTAGCGCTAGATAGCGTTGCATATGAAAACCAAAGTATTATCTACTCCGCACGTGTAGTGTTGATGTTGTTTGACGGAAGAAATTTCAGCGAGTAGTTGAACGAGGAAAACAGATGTGCATTTTAAATTTTGTTGAGGAATAAAAACGGCAGAAAATAAGAAGCATTTTCGACATATATTTTATTATTACCGAAAAGGCAAGAATGCTTCGCAAAAGGAAAAAAGAAGATATGTGCTGTGTACGGTGAGGGTGCCGTAGATGATTCTAGTACCGTAAGTAGTTTATAAAGTTTCATAAAATCAATTTTATTTTTAGTAGTGCTCACGTTCTGACAACAGGTCGAGACTGATGGCATCGAAATATTGGCGGTAATTCAAATACAACAACATCTCGAATAAAACCTCGGCATAAAAACCTAAAATCTCAACATAAAACAACTTGAGAGATCGTTGGAATCCATCGTTTACGTCAACTTGGGTTGGTTAGCTAAGTCGATGTATGAGTGTCTGGGTTTTCGATGAGTTACTGCTAATGAAAAAGAAAGTTATCATATGCATGTTATCAAAGAAAGTTATCATATGCATTTGGCGAGACAGAAAGGAAATTGCTTATTCTGAGTTGTTACATTCAGAGAAATACTGCTCACCACTAAGTGAATTAAAACGAGCAATTTCTGTGACACTCTCAAAATTTGAAATTATTTTATATGCAAATAAGTATGGTTTGCGTCTAATTACATTTAAAAAAATTGGTTTAAATACAAATAAATAAATTGAAAAAAAAAATTATTCTAAAAGAACAAGTGAAATATAGAGGGTATTAATGAAATACTTTGCCAGACTTTTTTGGCAAATTCTACGTCACAAAATAATGTCATACGAACATGGGTCCGGAAATCCTAATTTATATCTTCCCAATAAAGAATGGTATTGTAACCAAATTTAATACACATCATCAGTGTACATACATCAACATACAAAAAAAATGTATCTTAACAATTTTTCGTATCTGCCTCGGTTTTATAGCAAACTTGACTTTTCAATTAATATACAGGTTTCTAGCAGCATAAAAGGTTTTTTAATAAGGATTTGAAAAATGAGAGGACTCTCTGAAGGACTGTTTTTAACAAATTTCATACGCAGAAGCTTACGTAAAAGACAATAAATGAAATTTTAATATCATACTCTCCAGGTCAACACTGATGGAGGTTGTTGAAATTGGTGGTAGAAATTTACAACCTTAAAAGTTCTTAAGGTCTGTATTAAAGTAAATAGTTCTAAATGAGGCGTTATTTATTAACTAAAAACCAAAATATTTAAATTAGATGCCCGAAATGGCTTCCACCCACTTCTATACTCGCTTTACACATATTTAGGCATTCGTTTTAAAATTCCAGGCGTGTTGCGAATTTTATCAAAAGCTTGCTCAATTCTTCTCCTCAACATCCCGATATCTTCTATTTCAGTGATGTAGACTAATGATTTAATGTATCCCCAAAGAAAACAGTCAAGTGAATTACAGTATGGTAATCAGGCTGACCAAGGCACTGAACTCCCCTCTTCCTATCCACCGATTAGGAAATTTTTCATCCAATGTCTCGGGTCTGTCGACTAAAATGTGCCAGAGCACCGTCTTGCATAAACCATAATCTATTCCTAACATCTAATGTGACATCTGTGAGCAATTCAGGGAGATCCTCGCGGGAGAAATCTCGAATACACCTGCCCAGCTAGTGTTGCTGGTAAAAAAAAACGGTCCGATCAATCGGTTGCCAATTATTCCAGCTTAAACAATGACGGCTAACTGGTACTGGTATCGAGTTTGAATAATTTCAAGAGGATTCTCTTATGCCCAAAGATGATTGTTATGAAAATTCGTTATTCTCTCTCTTGTAAATTGAGTCTCATCAGTAAATAGTACAGAAATATGAAAATTGAGATCAACCGTATGTTGAAGAAACCAATGACAAAATGTCAAGCGGGGCAAAAAAATTAAAATGGTAAGAGTACAAGTGGTATTCCTTTAAAACATTCCACACAGTGACAAAAAATGTCAATATTCACTGCAATGATCATTGTACTTGTATTTGGATTTTCGGTAATTACGTTTAAGACCTGGTCTTCCGTATCTGGTGTTTTAATATCTCTATTTCGGCCTCTATCTTGTGCTTGCACCTTAAAATTACCTTGTTCCCTTAAACGCCCATGAATATCAGGAAACATACCTCTACTAGGAAATACGCGTAATGGAAATGCTGCCTGGTATAAAAGTCTTGTTCTTCTGGCATTCGCCATTCCGTAATAGAGCTGAATATCGGCTAATTCTGCATTAGTATACTTATACATATTTCTGCCTTGCCCCCTAATGTATTGTAAAATAATAATAACGCCAAACTATTTCGGTTGCTAATTATTAACACGTCGAAAACTAAGTGCCACTGAAGTTTTGTCAATCTGACTATTAAGTTAATTATTTATCTTCATAGGTAAGTTGATTGCATTGTATTAGTTAAACTTGAAGAAATTTACCACTAAACACCAAATCACTTTATTTAACTGCTCGACGCACGTTTCGCTAACCATGTTAGCATCGTCAGAAGATGATTTAATCTAATTATAAAACTAAACTATGTTCTATTTATATGAAAAACCCTACCTAACGAAGCGTGTAAAAACCATGGATCGTAAAGTTTACTAAGCCTTACATTAATAATTGAAAAAGCTGACTGACCGGGATAGGTCCTTTATCTCGGTTCATGATTTTCTTACTTTTTTCTTTTTGAATGCCTTCATATGCATCCAAAGCCCTATTATTATTAACACTTTTAATTAGTCTTAAATTACTAATATCTATACTGTGGTCGTGTTCGATTGCATGTTGAGCAACACAAGATTTTTCATTTCTCCCATATCTAATGTTGGCAATATGTTCTTTATATCTTGTCAATATGGATCTTTTTGTTTGCCCAATATACCTTCGATCACAGTCTTGACAACTAATTTCGTAAATCCCCGACTTTTCATGTTACTCTACTTTATCCTTTGGATTACCCAGAACTTCTCTAAATTTATTATATGGTTTGTACACAACCTTAATGTCCACTTTTTTCAAAATTTTGTCTAGCTCTCTTGTTAATTGGGCATCAAATAGTATTACCATGAATTTCTTTGTGTTCTGATCCTTTTGAAAAGTCGAAGATTCTTTCAATAATTTTCTGAACTTATGTTTTCTAATTAATTTATCTACAATGTTCTTATTATGACCATTCACTTCAGATACCTCCCTAATTAATTTTAATTACTTGTTATAATTATCTTTATTTAAAGGAAAATTAATTAATCTATTTACCATAAAATTTAAACTAGCCATCATATTTTGGAAGCTATGATTTGAATCGTTAGGAATGTATCTCGAAGTGGTGGTGTTTTTACTGAAAATATCAAAATCTAACCTATTTTTATTGTTTCTACTGACTAAAACATCCAGAAATAGTAAACTATAGTTGTTTTCGAGTTCATGCGTGAATATTATATTTTGGGATTTACTATTTAAGTTCTTAATAAAATCATCTAAATTTTCATTTTTCGAATCGAAAATGGCAAAAACGTCCTGCACATATCTTAACCATACCTTCGGAAAGCAACTGAATTCATCTTTTGCCTCGGTTTCAAATTTACTCATAAATAAGTTGGTTAAGAACGGTGACAGAGGATTGCCCATTGCCGGTCCTTCTTGTTGTTCAGAAAACCTGTTATTAAGCTGAAAACAATTTTGCTTCATACATAATCTTGTTAAGGAGATGTACTCAGAAACAATCTTGTTATTAAAACCGTTTAACTCGAGTAACTCCGACAGGTATTTCAAGGTATATGGAATCGGGACACTCGGAAACAACGATGAAACGTCAAATGAAACCAAGACCTCACCTTCCTGTAGATGTGTCTGATTGTATTAGTTATTTTATTAGGTCAAGTTTGCCATGAAACCGAAGCAGATACGAAAAAATGTCAAGATACACTTTTTGTAGAGAATAATATTCTGTATTGAAAAATGTATTAAGTTTAATTTTGAACAGGACTGTACTAATTATTTTTTAAATTAATTAGTAGCAAAATTCTATAACTCCACCACTGGCTGCTTGTAGGACTTGATATTCTCTCAGATTATGACAACAGGAAAACTAATAATGTGTATTAAATTTGGTTACAATATTTTTCTTTATGAGGAAGATATAAATTAAAAAAAAAATCTCCAATCCCCGGTATCTTGAACACGAAGAATTTCCGGACCCATATTTGTATGACATTTTGTGTTACTTTTGTGACGTACAATTTGGAAAAAAAAGTCTGGCAGAGTATTGCATTTAATGTTTAGAAAAAGTAGAAAAAAAAAGTATATTGCAGCCGTTTCCAAGGTCAATAACAAAAACGGCTCTTGGATACATAAAAAACAAAAAAAAAATGAGTTAGGTTTTTCACTGCACTGCCCCCAATTTACAAAATTTACAGGATTAGAAAGCGATCAGGTAACATTTAAGGTAAAAAACCCAAATATTAAAGTAACAAATCATCATCAGTGGCCATACAGCCCTATAGGGTCTCGACCTCCTCCCTCGCCATTCGGTTCTATTCCTGGTTTGCATTGTTCAGGTTGGTGGATTCTCTGTTACGCCATCCCTCCAACGTAGTCTTGATCTTCTTCTACTTCTTCAATCCATAGGTTCCACTGTAAAAACCCTTTCTGATGGGTTGGTGTCATCATACCTCATAATATGACCTGCCCACTGTACATGATATATAACTCGAAGTTATACCAGTGTCTCTATATACCGTTCTCGCATATTGCCCCATATATACTTCATGAAATTCATCAGATTCTTCAATAGTAAATAAAAGTAATTCATCGACTTTCTTAGTGTCCAAGGCCCGATTAGGATCCGTAAATCACGGCTGGGCGAATGAAAGTTTTAAATAGGCTGATTTTAGCAATTCAATTGAGACCCAGGTATCTCAAAAAACCGAAAAGAACCAAAATACCATTTATTGGCTGTCATAATATGTCGATTGGCTTCAGAACTGCAATCGTTGGTCGCAGTTAGTATCACCCTAAGTACTGAAACTCTTTTACACCCTCAAGGCTATGGTCACCAATGGTGTTATATTGTTCAACGTCCTGTCTTCTTCAGTTAATCGTGACTACCATGAATTTGGTCTTGTTTTAATTGATCCTCAGTCCCATATTGATGCCTCCACGAACTTATTGTCGCACTGATCTTGTAATTACGTCAACATCGTACAAAGGAACATATACTGAATCCAATAATTATTATCACTGCTGAACTTTTGAAATCCGCTGGTCCAGGTACAATCAAAATTAAACAAACGAAAATACCAAAATTCTACAAGAAGTTTGGCGAACCGAACGAATTCCGGAAGATTGGAAAGATGCTCTGATTCATCCACTGCATAAGAAATGTGATAGAACGGATGTAAACAACTACAAAGGGAGATCTCTTCTTCCAGTTTGTTACAAGATTCTATCTCAATGTCTACTAGACAGAGCACAGGGACAGTTAGAACTTAAAATTGGTGAATATCAAGCAGGTTTTCGACCGAGCAGGTCCGGCCCTGAACAGATCCTGAATCTAAAGTTGATCCTAAGACATTAAAAACTGTACAATAAAAATCTCGTCTGTACATTTATGGGTTTCAAAAAAGCATATGATTCTATTGACCGCGAATCTTTATTCCGAATCTTGAAAGAACAAGGACTAGATCTGAAAACGCTGGCAATTATTAAAGCAGCATTAACTAAGACAAGGTCAAAAGTTAAATTCATGGGTGACATCTCAGAGCCCTTCGAAATTAAAACTGGAGTGAGACAAGGGGATGGACTCTCTTCACTCTTATTTAACTGTATTCTAGAAAAAGTAATACAGAAGTGGCGTGAAAAAAAGTCGGAACTGAATATTGACCAGCCCATTAAACTGGGGAGAACCAACATTAAAATTGATTGTCTGGCGTTTGCTGATGATCTAGCAATTTTGGCTCAAGATGTATTAACGGCACAGAAACAGGTTGAAATCCTAAAAGAAACAGCAGAAAAAGGTAGGACCACAAATTTCCTTTGAAAAGACACGATACATGACCTGCAACAGACTAAGAACACTATTTCTAAAAACAAAATATGGTAACATCAGACGAGTCTCTCAATTTAAATATTTGGGTGAAATAATCATGGAAAATGGGTTAGAAAAAGCGGCCAATAAAGGTAGATGTCAAAAAATGGAAACGCCATTGAAACTTACACAAAATATTTACAACAAAAAATGCCTATCTAAAAACATAAAACTGAGATATTACAACACAGTTATTAAGCCAGAATGTCCATATGGGGCAGAAACGCTCATTTTGAATAGAAAGAGAGACATCGAGGACATTGAAAAGAAGGAAAGAAAAATCTTAGGGCCCAAACAAATAAATAGCACAACATACCGACTTCGAGAAAACCAAGAAATCAAACAATACACAGATATACATAGCGATATGGGAAAAAGAAGACTTAAGTTTTACGGACTCATAAACAGAGGACCTAAGATCAGCAAATATTACACAAAGTGAAATTCAGGATAGAGGCAGTTCCAGACACAAGGTTGACGTTTGGAAGGTTGGCCAGAGAGAAAAATGTAAGAAAACTGGAACAACTTGGTCTGACGCAAGGAAAAAAGCTCATAGCGAAAGAATGAAATTAGTATGGGCGCAAAGGAAGGCTAACAACAACAAGCGCCTCTAATTGTACTTCGCGTGGTCTACCAGGGCACATACGTGAATAATAATAATAAAACATAGCAGACCCACTGTATAATTACTGAATAGTTTATAGGGTAAACAGTAAAAAGTTCAAAATAGATTTAATAAAGTGTACACAAACTAGATGAGTCATAGTCCAGTAAAAATAGAAAGCAATCAATTTCAGCTAATCCAAAATATAAACATACATCCCACTGGATCAAGCTGCAAAACGAAAATCCTTAAGCTTTCTAGAAACATTTAAATAATCGTTTCAAAGAGTAATTGACGAAATTAACATGTTCTACCAACTGTGGTATATTAAAACGTTGGCAAACAATTTCTTATCGCGCTGCATATTCATCCTGTTATGATGATAAATTTTAAAATTGACATTCATTTCCCACGGACAAATGCATAAACCTATTGACTAATAACTCAACGTTTATAGATGTAGTTACGCTAACATTTAATAATGCAACACTTACTTGTTCACTTGCCCACATTTTTCCTTTTATTTTCAACCAATTATACTATAATTTAAATATACACTGTTCATAACAATTAGCTTACAAAGTAAAATGGCAGTAGAAAAATAAAAAATCAGGTAGTTATTAAAGTGATTCATAACATCCGGTGTTATATTTTGTTAGCTATTTTCAAATTGATCTGAGGAATTAACTAAGTCATTCAGTTCATTTGTGATATACACTCAGTGTTAAAATGTATCAAAAATTTTAAATATAATAAATTTGTATTATTTATTATTCGTTTTTAGAGTTCTTTTATTTGTTTCAAATACAAGTTAAAATATTGGAAACGGTAAAAAGTTCTTAATCAGAATATAAAACAATAACACTGGGGAACAGCAATTTTGTTGACTTGGATCTGTGACTTGTTTTTGACTAATTTTTCATCTCTGAATTCAAAAATATTCACAGTTTTTCTTTATCACGTCAAGTTCTTAAGCTACAGCATACCACTCATTTTACCTTAAAACTTAAAATACGAAAGGAAATAAGGTGAGATCTGACCAAATAGATTAGAATATTTTATTCATACAGAGGTTAACATATTATTAAAAGTTAAATTGTGTTTATACAAAAAATAAATAAAAGATATTATGGTAAAAGTTTCTTCTTATAGCTTTTCCTGGAGTGTTCAGTTTATGGACATTCTCGCTTGATGCTCCAACAGTAGTCAGCCATCATACTGACATCCCATCTACCTTGATACCGCGCTTCCATAACCTTTAGATCTTGGTGGAATCGCTCGCCCTGTTCATCACTAACAGCACCAAGATTTCCTGGGAAGTTAGCAAGATGACTATGTAAGAAATGCAGTTTGATGCTCATGTTGCAATCAAGCTTTTTAAAGCCCTCCAAAAGTTGTTGAACAATTTCGATGTAATTCGGGGCTCGTGTATTTCCAAGAAAGTCTTTAACAATATTTTTAAAAGCCAACCAAGCATTCCATTCCAAGTTCGATCATTGTTTCAGTAAAATTTTCATCTTTAACGAGTTGCCGAATCTGTGGACCATCAAACACACCAGCCTTTATCTTTTCATATGACAGGCTAGGGAATGCCGAAATGATATACTTAAAGCAGTCTCCTTCAATTGACAAAGCCTTAACAAACTGCTTCATGAGACCTAGTTTTATATGCAAAGGCGGAAATACAATGTTTTTTCTGTCGACAAGTGGCTGATTTAAAATGTTTGGATCACCAGGTCTTAGGTCAGATCTTGACGACCAGTTCGATTGCACTCAATGCTTCTCACGAGCTCTGCTGTCCCACATGCATAAAAAACAGGGATACTTCGTATACCCGCGTTGCTGGCCAAGAAGGAAACAGACCATTTTAAGGTCAACACAGATGATCTATTGGTGTATGTTATATTGCAACAAGTCAATGACTTTCTTTATGTCGCCATATTCTTCACGCAAAGAAACTGAATGACCTATTGGGACTGAACCGTATAAATTTCCATTATGTAGGAGAACATACTTCAAGCTACGCTTTGAGCTATCTATAAACAATCGCCATTCAGTTGCGCTATAGTTAGAAAGGCCAATTCTTTCATTAAACCTTCTACGTTCTGGCAATATACAAATCCGTCAATATTTCTGAAGTACTGCCTACATTCACTTTCTCTGGATCGATAGTAAGTGACTTTAGCTCCTTTGTTAAGCAATTTTTTTTCGTGCAGTCTTGATGCTAATAATTCCGATGCTTTTTTGGTTAGCCCCAAATCTCGTGCTAAATCGTTTAATTCATGTTGATTGAATCCTTTACGAACAGAATCATTGGAAACTTTGAACCCTTCGTCGGTGGAGTCACTTCGATCTTCACTTGATTCACATTCTTGTATTTCTAAAGAAGGCAATTCTTGAAAAAGTGGCACTGGAATTTTAGCTGAATAAGGCACAGGACGTATAGCTGACGGTAAACTAGGGTACCCAATTTTATGTTTGTTTTTCTTGTTGAATCCTGATGTTTTCACTATGCAAAAGTAGCAATCACTTAAGTGATCTTTGGGCTCTCGCCAAACAATAATTTCAATAATTTTGACAGTATATACAGAGGTAAAAGCCTTTGACAGTAAGTAATGGCGTCACAAACATGGCAGCCAACCGTGGCGCTTTCGCAGTGACGTGATTTAATATTAAATTTTATAAATTTTATTATGATAAAGTGATAAAATTTTAAAATAAACTAAAAAAATCGAAAATTATTTTTTATTCAAAAATCCGTAATGAATAAAAAAATTTAATTTTTTTTCTATACAAATCCACAAGTTTAAACTGATTAATAACTGAACTAAACTGATAAATTGTGATATAACCTCCAGAGAATTAAGATATCTTAAATATAAACTTGTGATATGTTTATATATATATAAAAAATATATAAAAAATTTTACGCCTTTTTTAAAAAAAGTTAATATTTACTAATAATTGTTTTATATTCTCATCTAGGTCAATTATACTATCTCCCTTTTCCACTATATTAACTTGTAATTGAAATAAATACAAGAACACTAAAAACCAATAATAAAACTTAATATTTACATTTTTTGAAATTTCTAAGGTGTCTTCTTTTCCAAAACAATAACAGTAGCAAGGCTTACAAATGATAAGATTTCTTAATCAAAAACAAATACATAAACTAAGATCTAAACATTTATCTTAATAAATATAAACACAAATTTTAACAAGTTACTTACCTGTAGTTTTATATCACCAAGTGGTTGTGATATGGACAACGATGAAGAACTTTGAGCACCATCCAACTCCAAATCCGACGAACCAGAATTCAGCGGATGAAAAACACTGTCGTGAGAGACGCTCAAACCTGGGTGCATGCTCGAGGAGTTTCTGACCTCATGGCTGAAAAGATTAACAACAGAAATTATTACTGAAATCAGACTGTTGATTAGTACATTTACACATTCTGCTGAGTAACTGTTATTAAAAAAATGCCATGAGTGTACAGAATGGGGCATAAAGATTTCTCACATTTCAAGGGGACATTGTGCGGACTGTAGTAACAGTTCACCATTCTGTAGAAATAGAGAGCGTTCGATACACGCTTCACTCTCGATTAAAATGCATCTGTATCGGATAGAAAAACGATTTTCCGACGAAAAACCATTTCCACAGAAATTACTTTGTAGATTTATAACCATGAGAACACCAAAAAAAAATGTGCTATGGCACTGGGGATTTAAATTCGAAACTTAAGAAGGATTATGCGTACTTATTTAAAATTGCATCCTTATGAAATGATATTGGCGCCAGAATTTAGTAAGAGGCAGGATCTGCTCGGTCGAAAACCTGCTTGATATTCACCAATTTTAGGCTCTAACTGTCCCTGCGATGTCTAGTAGACAATGAGATAGAATTTTGTAACAAACTGGGAGAAGAGATATCCCTTTGTAGTTATTTACATCCGTTCTATCACCTTTCTTATGTAGTGGATGAATCAGAGCATCTTTCCAATCTTTCGGAATCCAATCGGTTCACCAAACTTCTTGTAGAATTTAGGTTATTTCCTTGATTGTACCTGGACCAGCGTATTTCAAAAGTTCAGCAGTGATTCCATCTTCACCATCTTCGCTTGATTTGCCTAATTATTTCATCTTCATTCGGTGGTAATGAATCTGGGTTTGTTTGTTTAGGGTTTAGTGTTGGTAATCTGTTTAAGGGCTCAGGACAGTTTAGTAGTCATTCAAAATATTTCGCAGGTTCTTTGCAATTGTCTTGGTTATTTAGAGCTAATTGTTCGTTTTCCTTTTGGAAGCAAAGACTTTAGGGTTGATAGCTGTTAATTTAGTTTTAAATGATTTGTAAAAATTTAGGGTGTTATTTTTTTGGAAATCTTTTTCTATTTCATTAAGTTGATTATTTTAACAAATATGTTAATGCTATATAACTAATATATAACTAATATATAACAAAGAATTAAAATTGATTATGGAGGTAGCCGAAGAAGTGAATGGTTATAATAAGAATGTTGTAGGTAGATTGGTTTGAAAACATAAGTTTATGAAATTCTTGAATTGACTTTTCAAAAGAAACATAACAAACACAATTTCATGGTAATACTCATGATGCTCAATTAACACGAAGACTATACAAGATTATTAAAAAAGTATAGATTAAAATAATCTACAAATCATATAATAATTCAAGAGAAGTCCTGGGTAATCCAAAGCATAAAGTAGACCAACATGAAATATCGGGATTATATGAAAGTAGTTGACTCGAGCATGACCATAATATTAATATTGGTAACTACAGGATTGTTAAAAATGTAAATAATAACAGGGCTTTAAATGCATATGGAAACATTCAAATAGCAAAATGTAAGAAAACCATGGAGAAAACCATTCAGTCAATTTTTTTAATTATTAATGTAACGCTTGGTTAACTTCACGATTCATGATTTTAACACTTACGGTTGTAAGATAAAAGGTATACAACTTTGCTCCCGCCATTTATTTTTTTTAATTCAAGACTTTATTGTAAAAAAAACTGATTATACATTTATGATTCAAAGTATCATGTCCACGGTCCATCATTGTCCATCGTTGGCCACTATTTTCTCCCATCGTTCAGGCAGCAGTCAAATCCCGCGTTGAAAAAACTGGACATTTTTTGATGCGATCCACGAATCGATCCAATTTTTGACTTCTTCTTAAGACCGCAAGCGCTGGTCAGCCAGGCTCTGTGTCATCGATCGAAACAGGTGACAGTCAGAGAGAGGGAGCAATGTCTAGAGAATACGGCGGGTGGTGTTGGACTTCCCATTTCAACTTTTCTAAGTATGTTTTAATCACTTTCGCAACATGGGGCGAAGCATTGTCATGCTGCAAAATCACTTTATCGTGTATTTCGCTGTATTGCGGCCGTTTGTCTTTCAATTAGAGCCATGAATATTCGGTTTGACCATCGGTATGGAAGCGTGGCCGGGATATCCCCATGATTTTCGACGCTTGAGGTTATGGTAATAAACCCATTTTCCGTCCTCAGTCACAATGCGCTGCAGAAATCCCTCACGTTTTTGCCTTTCAAGTAACTCTTTACAAGCAAACTCAAACGGCGTTCAACATCTCTCTGTTTCATCTCGTATGGTACCCAATATCCTTGCTTCTGTCATTCCCAGGTCTTTGAGGCGTTTTAAAATTTGCTTGTTGAGTCACTCCCAATGATCTTGCCGACTCTTCTAAAGGACACGAGTTTTCATTAGGCAATGCCGCTAATTCTTCAGCTTCAAAAACTTTCGCTCTTTCATCGCTATGCTGGTCTTTGACGTGAAAATCACCGTTCTCAAAATGTTAAAACCACTCACGACACGTTCTTTTACTCATAGCGGCCTCATCATAAGTGTCTGAGAGCATTCGCTGAGCCTCAGCCGCAGATTTCTTCATATTAAAGAAATAAATTAACACCTTCCACAAATGACGAGAATTTGGCTCATAAACTGACATTTTTAATCGCAAGGCTATACTAATTTAAGGCTATAAGTTTTACAAGATGCCTACAGGTATTGCATGCCGTCTATGATCTATTTATTTCAACCACTACTTACCGCTAATGCCATCTATAGAAAAACGGCGGGAGCAAAGTTGTATATCTTTTAAATAAAACAAAGTTTAGTTTTAGATTTAGATTCAATCATCTCCTGGTGATGCTAACATAGTTAGCGAGCCACGCGTCGAGAAAGCAAAAATAAACTGAGTTGGCGTTTAATGATAAAGCTATCTAAGTTTAAAAAGAATGATGAACATACCGTTAATGATTTATATAAAGCTTTTAAATAAGCACTACCATAAGCACATCATAAGAGTCTACATGATCCGTAGAGCTTTTTTTTTAATAAATAACTTAGCAACAGTTGTTTAACTTCACCATATAAATAGCTTTGCATAACAATGTCGAAAAGTATTGTTGCTTTACATTGGTAAGATTATTACTCACTATAATATTGACAACAAGCAGATAATAGAAGAAAGTAAAACGTAGTTATTACCTTCTAGAAGGCTCCTCATCCGTGGAAAGTTCGCCCGTAGACCGGCTACGAGATCCATCCACATCTCGGTGCTCCTGATGAGAATGATGATGGTGATGCCCGTGCGTCAAGTTATCATCGCTTGTTTTCTGCTTCTTTCGAAACCATTTTTTCGGATTCCAAAACTTTCGTTTTGATACAACTGAAACAAAAGAAGCATCATGTTATATTTTATTACCATTACTTTTAATTATTAGATGCGTAAAGTTTATTTTTTTGTTATCCACGATATTAAAATTACGTAACTCTTTCAACTAAAATTTAACCGCTCCACTGGTAAAAAATATCCACTTGTAATAATATCCCGGACCGGTTGGAGTTAGTATTTTACATTTCAATAAACAAAATAATAAAATTCAACAAGGAATCAGCCCCCTAGTCACATCAGTAAACAGGTTGAGTAGGGTCAAATGTCTTCTAAAATTTTCTACGTTCGTCACACGTCTGTTGATAGGCTTCTCGAGATAGACAATGTTAAGCACAAAGGAAAGGGTTAATAGCTCGAGTTGCTAACCGAGGTTCAACGGTAGCCGTTGACCGTGGTTCGGAGCCCTTGTTAAACTGTAGGTCCAGTTGGTAATAGCCTCAGCTGCTCTTCTTCTTCAGATTCTTCTTTACAAAAGAGTCCTGACCTATAGAAACTCAATCCGCTTACGTACTTTTCGGACTCCTTCTCATCAGCATTCTCTGATTCTGGTTTACTTTGTTGCATATGCGAGAGATGTATTAGTTTGGTCTTTAATTTGGTTTGTTCAATTTTTTGGAGGTCTGCGACGTGATCTAGAACCCTCCACCCATCCCTGTACCATCAGTCTTTCTAAGTTACCGCCATCTCTGCGTTCAATGTGGTATTAATGTATCATTATGGTTTCATCAATTTCTAAAATAACGGATGCCTTTGTTGATCTAGCAGTCCACGGAATGCAAAGGACCCATCTCCAGCACCAAAATTCAAGGAAATCAATGCGCTTGAGCTCTTGTTTTTTAATGGTCCATGTGTGAGCGGGATGTAGCACACTGTAGTACTGAAAAAAAAAACTAAGCTTTTACTATCTGTTTCCTTGTGTTCTATGTTATGTCCCCATTCCTCCAGATCTTCTGCAAATTTCGCATTATATTTATTGCCATTTCACATCTTGAGCGTTTTCATCGTTTATTTTTTTTAATAACACAGGTCGATAGATGAGAATGATTTTTCCCACTTCATTTAGGTAGTTATTAAAACATCTTTTCACAGAAATGGCCTAGCACGTCCCATTTCCAAGTACCTGCGTCTTCTTTATATCATGGGGCTATTGAAATTATTTATACCTGACTTTGGACTGGACAATGTAGGAATTACCACAAGACCGTAGAGAGGATATTTCAACAATATTCTACGAATTTTTAAGGGCAGTTTTATTATTTTCTATAGTTTGTTTCTGTCTCGTTTACAGTAGTCAAATGTTTATGTCGATTTTATATAAAATGGCAAGTTCTAGCCATCGATTTTACAAAAATCCAGCAGATAAATTTTGTTATATATACGGACGATTTATTTTAGTCACAAGCTAGATCTATATCCGAGGAAGTCAAAAAAGCCTGTATGTTTTAAGTCCTAAATTGAAGATCAAGACAAAAGTTGGGTTTTTCATGTTTGCTGTGTGAGTTGTCACGTAAATGTAGTGCAAGTGCAAGTGCAAGTTCGTATGCTGTGGGGAGAACCTACTGACTATGTAAGTGATTTTTATATCACTAAAACAGAAGGGATTTTAAAAAAGCAAAAGGACACAATTCAGTATCCAAATTTGCCTTCTGCACTTAGGGAAGTTCCTCGTAGGCAGGAACTATCAGTACCGATTGCGCCTTTAAACCTGAACAACATATTTTCCACATCTTCTTGATTGGTCTTAACATAAAATATGCCCCGGTTATTAATCCAAAAAAGGTGCTTTTTCCGCCTCTCCATATTAAGCTTGGACTCATGAACAACTTTGTCAAAGCCATGGACAAGGAAGGTAATAGTTTCAAGTACCTAAAATAAATATTTTCTCAATTAAGTGATGCAAAACTAAAAGAAAGCATATTTATTGGGCAATAAGGAAGCTTCTAGGTGATTTCCGTCTTCAAGAAAAATTAAATGAAAAGGAATTGGCACCTTAGAAGTGTTTTGTAAGTGTAGTGAAAGGATTTCTGGCAACAAGAAAGATGAAAACTATAAAAACCTCATAGATGAACTCTTGAAAGCCTATGAAATACTAGGCGGTCGCTTGTTAAAAAAAATTTATTTTTTATACTCCCATCTTTTTTTTCTGGAAAACTTGGGTGCAGTAAACGACGAACAAGGAGAGATGTTTCACCAGGATATCAAGTCGATGATAGCAAGATACCTACTGCTAGTTTATAAATAGGGATAATGCTCCAGAACACAAGAGAAAAAACTGAAAGTATTTGTCGCTATATGACATCTCATGTAATATATTTTTATTTACATAATTCTCAGATATGTCTTTGCATAGATTTATCACGTTGTACAGGTTTATATTAAATAAATATTAGATTGTAAAAATATGTCGTCTCCTTTCTTTCCCCACCATCGACCCCTGAACAAAAATACTGTACGTGTTACAGTAATATTAACATTTTCGGATTTAGGACTAAAAATACTTCATATATACCTATTTTCATCAATGTTACCTCAAAAAAAATAAATTTATTGACCTGTGTAATTAAGGTCAGTTCCTCGGTCGACCTCGTAAGAAGTGGTGTCATCGGTAACTGTAGCCCCAACTGCTAGTACATCTTAAATAATAAATCCTTTGCCTTTTTACTTCTCAAAGTTAATATTAGATCATTTGAAAGAAAGAGTTTCACCATTGTTTTAAATCACTATATTTAATAGAATAATAAAGTTGTGTGTGCTCTAACAAAAAAATATCTAAAACAAAGTTAAAGTGCTTTCTTTCATATAGTTAAAATGTATAGTGACAAAGTAACGCATGAATTAACCAACTAGGTTTTTGAATAAAAATAATTATCGATTTTTTTTCTTTATTTTAAAACTTTATCATAAATAATATTAATAATCGATGCGAAACACTAAAAAAAACTGTTTGCAATTAATTATACGAAATGATTACGAAAGCGCCACTATTGGCTGCCATGTTTGTGACGTCATTATGTTAAAGTATCTTCACGTAAGTACTTATATAGTCAACATTATTGAAGTTTAGTGCAAAAAAAAATGGTTACTAATTTAGTAATGTGTGACAAAGGGTTCATAAAGGCCAATTCTGATAATATACCTGGTGTGGATATTTTTATGGTGACAGATTTCCTCAAAAATGACATTCTGTTCAATTCAGCTGAAGTTCGAAGTGCTAAAGCATTAATTTGAGTTTTTTAAAAGAATAATTTAATTGTAAATAAGAAACAAAATACTTCTATTAAATATAATTGCATCCTAAATATAATTACATCCTAAATATAATTATATCCACCTTACAAATAAAGGTGCCACGCGAAAGTTACGGTGACAAGGTTATAGGTTATGTTCAATTTATGAATGGACGTGTATGCACATGTATGTCCAGAACACAAAGTACTGAGTAAAGCTTATACAATTACCTCAATTATTAATGGAAAACTAAGAAAAGGTCAAGACACTAAACACATGATTAATTGTTTTATTAAAATAAATATTCAAAACTCTCTCGTTTTGTCTAAGCAAACCTGGCGTCGTTGTTTTAACTAGTTTTCACGAAATACGTTAAAAACGTTCTGGTATATTTCTAATCTGGTCAGCAGAAGCAAAAATGCGTTGTTCTTAATACCTTCTCCGTAAATAAGAAGCATATCGTGATATTCGCGTACATGACAACTATTTATCAAAACGGGGACGAACTATTGCATTAACTCAATACTTACTTCCACAGCAACACAGTTTCATTTCAACTGCTTAAAATATCAAATGTCAACTATTTATCAATAACCCTTCGTATAATAAAATACAATTTAAGCAAATGCGAAAGAATCAATGGTGATTCAGTTCTCGCTTCTACCCAAAAAAAAGGATTAATTAGAGCAAGAACGATAATTAAAAAAAAAACCAGTGTGTAAAATTATAATTACTTTTTTTGTAATCATCAGTATTCGTTATATAAACTTGTACATTAACAGATAATTAAAAGCTAAATTTTCATTGGCAGTTTCTATAAAGCTTCATTCTGGTCTACTGGTCACGTTCTACATACGCAAATATATAGAGTGTAGGAAAAACACAAAAAATATCATTGCTCGTTATTATTTTCATTTTTTAGAATTAATTCCAATATACGAGGGTAGTCTGAAAAGTTTTCAGATTCAACATGAAGATATTTAATGACGGCTGTATATTCGATTCTTTTCAACCATTACAGAAACATTAGCAGCGACTGACATAAACGACTGTTAAACAACAACTGAACATCAAATATGAGTGACATTTTCAAGGTTATCTTTCAACACATGCGCAATTATATTACCGGAATATTTCTGACGAGTAACGTCATCTTCATGTTTCAGACGACCCTCGTATTTTTTATACTAATTGGCATAGCAATGACATTATGATTTAGTTATTGCATTTTCTTCATTTCTGGTATAAAAGGATCTAATAGGTATACCCATAAGTAATGTCATCCTTTTCGAATTGCCGGTCGCGTTGGTGCGGCGGTAAGAGCGCCTGCTTTGCCGAATCCGCGCTGGAGCGATAGCTGGTTCGATTCCAGCGCTCGGATGGTTATTTTTCTTTCTTCTGTCCGTTTATCTTTCCTGAATGTTTGTGGTTGTTTCTAGGCAAGAGTGTAAAATCCGACTATGAATTACCTCTCAGTCACGCCAGTTAAAGGCTGGGTAAGGCCGGATGCCTTCTGAGAAGTGTTCTACGTTGGTCACTCGCCAGTCGGTAGGTTTCCTGATAGACTTATGGGTAGGCACATAACCAAGGGATTATAGTCCGAGGGGGGTGCTGGCCTGGGTTTGTCGGAAGCTGATGACCGTGGTTCGGAACCCACGTTAAGCTGTAGGTCCAGTCGCTAAATAGCCTAGTTGCTGATGCGCCTCTAACCCAAACACTTTACTTTACTTTTCGAATTTTAATAACGTTTTCATCTGCGGATAACAATTAAACTTAGTATAACATAATCTATATTCTAGTTAAACGTACTGATATTTAGTGTACTTATTATTAAATTTTGAAAAAATTGTGTGAACCTTAAAAGAATGAAAGATCATAGTGTGGATATGTTCCATATTAGACATTTGATGATTTAAGAGTTTCGAAAGCCTAATAATGTTATTTATCCCGGTGCCTTGGATAGTTTATGTGTTGATTAAAAAAAAATTAAGGATGGTGACTTCAATTTATTCGACGGTATAAGATCTTGAAGACCTGTTGAATTTCATAAGGATCTGTTTTCAGTTAAAATTTAAGCTGATCCCAAACAAACCATCCAGAAATTAGCTACACAGTTTAAAACTGCATGGTCCACAATACAACGCTGTTTAAAACAATTGAACAAAGCTAGGCTAATTGAAAAGTTAACAGAGTAAAAATGATAAAACAAGTTTATAGTTGAAAAAATAAGTGCAATACATTTTTTTCCTGCATTTTTTTTTTTGTAAAGGGTGGTCCAGAAAATGTTAGGAACCTCTGGTCTAAATGTACTGAATTGCAAGGTTATTACGTTAAAAAAAAAATTAAAAACTTGTGTTTAAAATGTTGTGTTGTGAAGTCGAGAACTTTTCAACTGACCCTCGTATAGGGCTCCCAAGTTTGGTCTAAAATTCTTTCAACCACGTCTACTTGACAATTGCAGACATTTTAAAATAAAATCCTGCGCGAGGGGTTTAACGCACCCTGTTTAGCTAGAAATAACCTGATTCATTGGAAGTCGGAACCCCATTCGTTTCTCAGTATTTTCAATGGCCGCCAAGTTTTTCTAGTTTTTCGATGAGAGCTAATTCCATCGTAACGCACCGGACCCTAGTTACAAGATAAAAATCTGTTAACCTTCAAGGTCAACCAGAGGACCTCCAGTGTTTTAATCCCTCTACTTCCTTTGACCCGAATTCAAGAAATAAAAAGGCGCAAGGGCTAACTTAAAACTCTAAGAAAAGAAAATTAAATTCGACACCGACAAACCCAAATATCCATGCCTAAGAACGAGAACTGTAACTGTAATGCAAAAAATTCATACAAAGCACAATCAAAACAAAGTATACCTAACCTAATAAAAAACACAGAAAGACTTTAGTTTAATACCACAATTTAAAAATCAATAAGTTTGTTACTTTTTCGTACCAAATATATCTAAATAAAATAATGTATTATATCTAAACTATATAATAAAACACTACATACCGACGTGATGGTTCCTGTGACAAATGCACATATATCGAATTATTGGGACTAAATTTTAATACAGAAAAACCGATCGCAATTCACACTAAACTAGTCTCTACACCTACTGACAAACAACTAGATCAAGTCCAGTTCTGCAACACCAACATGGCAACAATTTCGGCAAATTAATTATGCGAAAAGGTACAATTTTTACGATAATACTTTGTGGCAGTTGCGTTTCAAGTGACAATTACACCAAACCATAATCTCGATTTTTTAAACACATTTTCATTAGTATAATGTCTGGTGTACACAGTGTGTCTAAAACGTTCCGAGATAAATTTCTTTCTTTCTACCAAAACGCAAAAAGTGGCGCCATCTGTTAATCACCAGTAAAAATATTGATACCATCTATTATGTTATATAACATGTCCAACTTTCGTACCACATTATTTAGTATTAAATGGTTTACCGATAGTAATGAATGATGACGGGACGTTCAGCGACAAATATTAGAAAATTATTTAGAAATATTAGAGCTATTTACGATTTGCACAATCGTCCAACTGGAAGCACTATCAAGCGAATTGTTCAAAATTGTCAATAAAATGGTTCGGTGGATGACAGAAGAAGAACAACATATAGTCGCAATGCAATGGTCGTTCACAAGATCATATTAATTTGATACGTGAAAGTGCTACTGAAGACCCAGAAATTTCCATTAGTCGACGATCACTCAGTGAATCCACGACATGTTTTTTTAAGATTTTATGAAAAGGCAAATAATACAGGAACTAAAGCCACTGGATCATTCAAAACGTTGGCCCTTTGTCAATTGGATCAATTGATTGAAAAGTTCTATAAGAACAATCTATACTCAATTCCTGAACTAAGGGATGAAACTATTTGAGTCATCGGTGAGATAGAGCTACGGTTATGCCAAAATATCATCCAAATTTTTGACGAAAGAGTGGACGTCTGTGGAATTGCAAGAGGTGGTCTGGCAGATATTGTCTTTCGTTTTTAAATGCCATATGCTTCAATTATCAATAAAAAGTTTTTTTAAATTAACGCAAATTCTGTGTTTTATTCAAGAATTAAAGACCCTTTATGATGTCAACTCTATAAAGACTAGTCTATATTTATATATATATATATATATATATATATATATATATATATATATATATATATATATATATATATATATATATATATATATATATATATATAACTATAACTAGTTATTGTTTAACTCTTAACCTTCGAGATTTACGTACCTTCATTACTTCGTTATCATTATAAAACTATAAAAACAAGATAAAATTTAATTAAGGCAAAAGCAGCAATCATAAACACAGAAGACACACCATTATAAGCCGCCCCATCTCAAACAACGGAGGAACAACAACAGACATCCAGTTAAGAATAGATAAGGCGGAGAAAATATATCGAGTTTTTTTTAAGAAAATATGTGCTACTTTATTCTGAAGCGGATGGTAAAATGATGAAAAGTGGATTATGTACAACTACGGGCAATGAAAAAAATCATGGACGTTGTGAGGATCAGCGGTTTTAAGTTTGGTGAAAAACGGCCATCACCCGAAGAAAATTATGCTCGGCATATTGGAACTGGATGAAAGCCATACACTTTGAGCATCTCCCATGCTTGCCCAAACCAGCCATTGAAGAAAATCGGTCAGAATGCACATGATCATGATCAGAACCATGAACATGATCAGAACCACACGTTTCAATCAGGACCTGGCGACAATTGTTGAGCTTCAATTACAACCTGTTGATATTATTTAGCAATAAGGATCCTAATATTTGACAAAAAAACATTACGGACCTACCACGTTAGCAAAAAGTTGTCAGAAAGACTAAATATAGGGTTAATCCAATAGATATCGGGATTGATTCATTCCTGCCAAGGGGAAGGGGCGGAGGGTGGTTTTTATAAGTGGTATCAGAGGTGGCTGATGTCAGGTAACCTAGGAGACCTGGCTCAGTTGTCTCCGAAATTTTGGACTGCGTAGATCGTGTAAGAAGTGAACGTTTGTTTTAAGTTCGCGTCGCGAGTCAAGATGCAAGAAAACACCGATCAGCGATGTGCCATCAAATTTTGCATAAAATTGAACAAATCCGCTACGGAGACTTTTCACATGATACATGAGAGTTACAAGGACGAAGCCATGCCCAGAATACGTGTTTTTGGATGAAAGATTCAAAGGAGGCCGGGAAAACGTTGAAGGACAAATAACGCGCTGATCGTCCGATCTCGGTCCGAACGGATGAAAATGTGGCCAAAATGCGAGAATTTCAGATGGTGGTATCGAAGGTTTTGTCAGATGAGCAGAAGGAACACCGTGTGACGATTTGCCATGAACTGTTGGAGCGTTTGGAAACCGATCCAAATGTTCTGAACAAAGTAATAATCGGTGACGAAAGTTGGATCTTCAACTACGATCCGCGAAGCAAAAGGCAAAGTTCCGAGTTGCACCCAAACCCATCTCCTCGATCAAAAAAAGTTCGCATGAGCAAGTCAAGAGTGTAATCGATGCTCACCGTCTTCTTTGATGCAAAAAGTGTGGTCCGCAAGGAGTTTGTGCCCGCTGGCCGAACAGTAAACGGTAAATTTTTCGCAAAAGTGCTCGAAGTTTGCCGATATGGGTCCGCCGCGTTCGAAGAGAGATCGCCGATTTCTGGATGCTCCATTATGACAACGCGCCCAGTCACACATCGCTAATTGTGAGGGAGACGCTGGCCAAGCACAACGTGGCAACGCTGCCCCGACCACCTTATAGTCCACATGTGGCTCCCTCAGACTTTTTGTTCCCTCGGATCAAGAGGAGCCTGAAATAGCTTTGCAGTTGCGGACTTCCAGGGCGCGTATACAGACTGGAAAAACCGCTGGCAGCGGTGTATAGATGCGGGAGGGTCATATTTTGAAAATTAAGTTACTTTACATATTTCTTCAATAAATGTTTTTATAACCTTCCCTTAAAAAATCCTTACGAATGTTATAGTCCTGGCACTCTTATTGTACGACCTTTTATATTTTACCATATTTTATTTCAAAGTAAACGTATTATAAATTATTTACCATCAAAGAGCCATGAAGAGCCAAGCGCCCCGTTCGCTGTTAAATAAACGGTTTAATAATTAACAATCATGTCCATTAAGTAACATAACGTGTAACTTCCTAGAGTTTAATAATTTAAAATGTTCCCCAACAAATCCGACGTCCCCTTCATTTCTGTTTGGAACTAAAAATACATTTGGAATAAGATTTATTATATACTAGGGTATAAAAGTATTTACATTTTTTGTGAATAAAAGATTATACTTCACTCCTCAGAGGTCTAACCCGATTTTAACTTTTTCCTGCGATAAATGAACATTCCTTTTTCACTATTAAAGTGATTCGACTGGGAAATATTCAGTCGAAGCATAGTGCATCGCCTAGTACAAGGTAGGCGGACAAAAGTCAATTCAAAGAACGATTAATTGATGATCCCATGACAATAACAACCACCCATAGATCACAATTCGAAGTAATAAGTAATGGCAGCCATTCGAGAGCAATGAGCCATAAGAGGTTGAAGTGAAGTGATAAGGTCATTCCATTTATCTAAACAATTTAGTTGCAATTTTGCAATGTTTTCAATAACATCTAACAAGATTTGAAGACTATCACTGTTGCTGTGATGGATTTTACTTTAGAGGGTAAGTATTTTTTATTTCATTTAAAATGTGATTCAAATGAGAGACGATATGTGTTATATATAGGTTTTGAAAAAACTACGTAAAAATTGTAATATTTTTCGTTTTCAATTTTTAAACGCATACATTTTTTTTATCTACATGCATCCAGGCTAATTTTTTAATATTGCATAGTGACACATCAACTCCCGATCTGTGTTAATTTGTTGTTTTTCAGATCGTGTGTGCTCTCTTTCAAGTTATTTGAAGAATGGCGGAAACATAAGAAAAAAGAACGAAAATCTCGTCTAATAGATTTTATTATGCAAACATTTAGTATTATAGATGTGACTCCTGATTCACAGAGGTATTTACAGTTATACATTTCAGGTGTTTCATCAAAATTCTATGAAAAGCCGGCTGCAGCCAATCTAAATAATCTAAATAAAAGTTGGTTAGAAGGCACACATATAAAATTTCACGTAAGTGTGCACCAGTCATGGATTTACTCATCATCTGGAGGAAGGTGGGTCCAAAAAGAACTTTGAAGACTCGTCTTTCACAACACCATTTTTCAGCAACACCATTTCAATAATTGATTTTTTGGTTTATATTTGCACTGGGCTCAAAGCGTCTAATCTTATTCTTAACTGTGAGTTCGTGGAGGATTTCACAACTCTCCAGCATTCTTTCTTCCATCAGTTCCATATTTCCGGTTTGAAGCTACTGGAACCAATTCTTACAAGCACTGTAAGAAATAGCATTATGATCCAAAGCCTCAAAATTCATGTCCTAAACTTCTGCTGTATTATTTTTTGTTTAATTAGAAGGCGAAAAGAAAACAGTGCCTCAATTTTCGTTTTTCACCGACATCATTTCAATAATTTTTCGGGTTATATTTGCACTGTGCTCGTATATTAAGTTAATTTTAAAGCTGAAAGATAGTGCTTTAAAATTAGTAGTTCTCATTCGAATAGGTTCTGCAGTCGATGATTAGTACGAGCCGAGAATTAAGTTGAGGAGGCCCTAAATCTAGAAGTCATGATAGAACTGCACAGAAGTGTATTTGGGAATAAAATGATTATGAGGGTAATACATATGTAATAGTAGACAAAATGGTAAAACTGAGAAAAGGGAATAGCAAAATCAAAGGTGATTATTCTTTCTATATTTATATGTGACTCGATATATTCTGCATAAAAGCACCAGCAGTAACTTCCATCGAAATAAGAAAAATAATTTTTAAAAAGCAATTAAATGATAAATGAAATAACCACAAAATTTTTACCAAACATCCACTACGTAACAAAAATTAATCCGTTCTGAAATTGCGACATTCACTTACACCGAAATTTCGTTCAGTTTGCGGCATTCCACGAAAATTAAAATTCAGCATTAAATGTGCAAATAAAATGTTGATTACGATTATTTTGTAATCGAATATAATGAAGCAATAACAGTAGTTTCACATCACCGACATTCATATGAATTCAAGGTTTGGGGGTAATCCCCATTTGATATTTTAATTTAGAATGTTTTATAGTCACATAAAATATAACAATACTTTTTATATACTGTTTTATTGGAAGTAATAAATTATTTGTGGAATATATTATCCGTCAAATATCCACTGGACACCGGACAAATATTGGGTTGATGTATAATTATCCGCGTTTTATGAAAATTGGTATTTTGTTTACTATTTTTTTCAATTCTTCTATTAGAACCTTCGGTGTGAAACACTAAATACAAAGAGATTTACCACTAAACATCAAATCACTTTTTTTAAAGTTCTCGACGCACGTTTCGCTAACCATGCTAGCATTATCAGGAAATAATTAAATCAACTCCTGATGATGGACTGGTAAATCTCTTTGAGTTTACTATTTTTTTCATAACAATATTCTTCTATATTTCGTTGATGAAAAAGCATGTAGAAAATGATATTTACCTTCATCACATTAAGCTCTATTAAGAAAGGATTCAAAAAGGCAGTCATTCCGCGATCTCAACGAACGTTTTGGTATGAGAACAATCAGCACAATGCTCAATGTCATCAAAATCTTGAGACTAAAATGGTTAAACTATCAAACCAATGTGGAGGTACTTGAAAAAGCCAACAGTTTGTTCATATAATCCCAAATCACAAAAGCTCAGCTGAGATGGTTAGGTCATTGTCAAAGGATGCAGGACGGAAGAATGCTGAAGCCGATCCTCTACGACGAATTATAAAACAAGAAACGAAATCTGGGAGGTCCAAAAAGCAGATACAAAAACGTCATAAAATCCGCTATAAAGAATTCTATAGCGAACGTGTCTGGATGGAAAAAGACAACAAAGCACAGACACAAATGGCATGAGGAGACTTACAGTGCTGTGCCGCTTCATAAGGAAAATAATCGCCAAAAAGTCGCAGGTAAAAGGCAGGCAGGCGTGTACCAATTCGGTATCCTTCTGACCGTGAATGCCATGCTGGGTTGTTTTATCCATTATAAAATTCACAATTATTCAACAGGGCATCAGCAAAATTAATAGCCATGGCTGAGATCATACTCTTATCGAGTTGACATCCATCATCATACTGAATGTCAAAAAAACCACAACACCCAGTAAACATATAAATGTTTTATTTCTCAGGCCGACATATTTTCGACCGACCGTCGTAGATAGCACACATTTCTAGTTCAAACTCAGCATGAATGCAGATATGAAAGTTCTAGGTAAAAGGGACGGTATTGCAGTTAAGGCTTAACGACTTAATAATGTAAAAATTATGGTTTTCGAAATTGCTTACTAAAGATTATATCATACAATAGATCATCAATACAATAGAAAAACAAATTATTTTTGTTTAATTGGTTTTTGATGACTCACTGACTCATCACGAAATCTCCGGAACTGTTAGACCTACAGATTTGAAATTTGGCAGGCATGTTCTTTTTGCTACCTACAGATCAGCTAAGAAGGGTTTTGCGGAAGTCAACTCCGAAAGGGGATTGCGGGGATGTTAAATGCAAAAAAAATCCCCTTTTTAACTATAAGTCCTACAGACTTGAACCTTGGCTGTGATGTTCCTTATAATACATAAACATCTACTAAAAATTAAATTTTCGAAAATCTATTCACAAAGGGGTGAATTGGTGGGAGGTATGGAGGTCTAATGGATTAAAACACAGACATTCACTAACGGATTATCCGAAAATCCGCTCCAGTGGTTGCGGGGGCGTAAAATATACAAATAAATCCGTTTTTTAACTGTCCTACAGACTTAAAAATTGGCATAAATATTCCTTATACTCTACAGACATTCAACAAAGACGGGTTATATGAAAATCCGCTCCCAAGAGGGGTGGCGGGGCGTAAAATGTACAAATAAACCCGCTTTCTAACTGTAAGTTCTAC
Source organism: Cosmopolites sordidus (assembly GCA_031761425.1). Lineage (NCBI taxonomy): Eukaryota > Metazoa > Arthropoda > Insecta > Coleoptera > Curculionidae > Cosmopolites > Cosmopolites sordidus. The sequence continues at coordinate 13,232 of JARFXV010001733.1, read as the reverse complement.
AGACTTGAAACTTGACAGGAATTCTCCTTATTCTACATAAAAATTGATCAGGAACTGTTAATGCAAAAATAAATTTCTAAATGGGGTAGAAAGAGAGATAAAAGAATTAATTCAATTAATATTAAGAAAACTCTGACAGCCATGTCTAATTTTTAATTGTATTAGCTTTTAATTTTTAATCATTCCTTTAGCTTTTAATGAAGTTATTTTTGCAGATTATTATGAGAAAAATCAAAATTTAATAAAAACTAGACACTCTGTGTGACAATTACTTTAAATTTAGCTTTCAAAATAATGTTTTTATGTCAATAATTATTATGACAAAAATGAAAATGTAATCAAATGTGTATGCTCGACATATGTGACAATTAGTTTAAATTCAGCTATCAAAATATTTTTGTTCAACGTCGTACTATATTTAATAATACGATTATAAAATTATATATTTCGGTTCTCTCTATATACAATTAAGGCATTATTTATTAATATATTTGGTTAAATTATTGTTTCCAGTTATTTTTTTTCATATTTGAAGTATTGCTGAGTTTTTATTTCATTTTTGTTAATACATAATACGCAAACTTTTTATTCTGAATATTTTTTTAGCACCTATTACAATAAATTCGTATCAGAGAACATCGTTTGTGTCTCCTAGAGAGAAAATAGTATCTGCCGTTGATTGTGGTTTCATCAAAAACTACACTGCACCGAGGGAAGAACGAGCACGCTGCAAGTCCTTCGTTTCGAGTTGTTTTGTTGCATAATTTTTTTGATTTTGATATTTAGTGATATTTTTATCCTAGAACAGTGCCTGCAAGGTCCGCATAAAATATTTCAATTGGTGGATTACACTGGGGAACAGCAATTTTGTTGACTTGAATCTGTGACTTGTTTTTGGCTAATTTTTCATCTCTGAATTAAAAAATATTCACAGTTTTTCTCTATCACGTCAAGTTCTTAAGCTACAGCATACCACTCATTTTACCTTCAAAGTGTATATACGAAAGGAAATAAGGTGAGATCTGACCAAATAGACTAGAATATTTTATTCATACAGAGGTTAATATATTATTAAAAGTTAAATTGTGTTTATACACAAAATAAATAAAAGATATTATGGTAAAAATTTCTTCTTATAGTTTTTTCTGGAGTGTTCAGTTTGTGGACATTCCCGCTTGATGCTCCAACAGTAGTCAGCCATCATACTGACATCCCATCTACCTTGATACCTCGCTTCGATAACCTTTAGATCTTGGTTGAATCGTTCGCCCTGTTCATCACTAACAGCACCAAGATTTTCTGGGAAGTTAGCAAGATGACTATGTAAGAAATGCAGTTTGATGCTCATGTTGCAACCAAGCTTTTTAAAGCTCTCCAAGAGTTGTTGAACAATTTCGATGTAATTCGGGGCTCGTGTATTTCCAAGAAAGTCTTTAACAATATTTTTAAAAGCCAACCAAGCATTCCTTTCAAGTTCGGTCATTGTTTCAATGAAATTTTCATCTTTAACGAGTTGCCGAATCTGTGGAGCATCAAACACACCAGCCTTTATCTTTTCATATGACAGGCTAGGGAATGCCGAAATGATATACTTAAAGCAGTCTCCTTCAATTGACAAAGCCTTAACAAATTGCTTCATGAGACCTAGTTTTATATGCAAAGGCGGAAATACAATGTTTTTTCTGTCGACAAGTGGCTGATTGAAAATGTTTGGATCACCAGGTCTTAGGTCAGATCTTGACGACCAGTTCGATTGCACTCAATGCTTCTCACGAGCTCTGCTGTCCCACATGCACAAAAAACAGGGATACTTCGTATACCCGCGTTGCAGACCAAGAAGGAAACATACCATTTTAAGGTCAACACAGATGATTCATTGGTGCATGTTATATTGCAACAAGTCAATGACTTTCTATATGTCGCCATATTCTTCACGCAAAGAAACTGAATGACCTATTGGGACTGAACCGTATACATTTCCATTATATAGGAGAAAACACTTCAAGCTACGCTTTGAGTTATCTATAAACAATCGCCATTCAGTTGCGTTATAGTTATGGCCAATTCGTTCATTAAACCTTCTACGTTCTGGCAACATACAAATCCGTCATTATTTCTGAAGTACTGCCTAAATTCACTTTCTCTGGATCGATAGTAAGTGACTTTAGCTCCTTTGTCAAGGAATTTTTTTTCGTGCAGTCTTGATGCTAATAATTCTGATGCTTTTTTGGATAGTCCCAAATCTCGTGCTAAATCGTATAATTCATGTTGATTGAATCCTTTACGAACAGAATCATTGGAAACTTTGAATTCTTCTTCGGTGGAGTCACTTCGATCTTCACTTGATTCACATTCTTGTATTTCTAAAGAAGGTAATTCTTGAAAAACTGGCACTGGAATTTCAGCTGAATGAGGCACAGGGCGTATAGCTGACGGTAAACTAGGGTACTCAATTTTATGTTTGTTTTTCTTGTCGAATTCTGATGTTTTCAATATGCAAAAGTAGCACTTAAGTGATCTTTGGGCTCTCGCCAAACCATTGGTATACCAAACGAAAGTTTATTACGTGTTCCCTTCGTCCACATTCGTACACTCTCTACACACTGCTTGAGCACTTTATGAGGGGCCCATGATTTATCTTGGTCACCTATTTTCACTTTAAAATAAGCAGAATAGGCTTGCCTGAGAAATGTACTAATATTAGTCCGTTGAATGGGAATGGTAAAACTGCCACATATATAACAAAATTAATCAGGGCTGTTTAAGCACTTACGACGAGAACTACCAGAGGCAGACATAACGAAAATCTGTAGTTGTGTATGTATACTTTGACTTGACTATATAAGAGCGACACAGACCCGCGTACTTTAACATCTCATGCTTAACTGACGGAACTAGTTTTGGATGACACAACGTCACTCACGCCCCCACTCCTAGGTCGAAGAACGTTCGCAGGTAGGAGAGCAGCAGTGACTTCTGTGATTCGCCAAGCTTAGTGGGATGCGCAACAACTGTAGAGAAAAAACTTGACGTGATAGAAAAAAAATAAATAAAGTTTTGGAATTAGCATGTCAATTTACGTATAAAACAGTTTAAATACGGAACTCAACAGAAACTATTTTTCAAATTGTTCCCCAGTGTTATTTATTCCTTTCAACCAGAGATTGCAACCGACTTATGGATGGAGTAACTTTTCGTTTGGCTGGTGACTTTATGCCGATCTTACCTGTTATATCACGAGGAACACGTGCAGATGAAATCAAGGCTTGTCTTAAGTCATCAAAGTTGAGAGTAATTAATAGTAATTATCTAGTATCTAGAGTAATATATTTGTTAAAATAAAAACAAGCTTACATTGAACGAAAACGTTTTGAGTTTTGAATTCATAGCCCCATCATTAGTCTACTTCAGCCGAAGAATTGTTCAATTCTTTTGTTCAATCAGGACAATTCTTATACATTTTTAACAGTACTTTAAGAGTACTTTTCAGTTTCTTTTTTACTAATCAATTAGTTTTTAAATAAACCTTTACCTATAAATAATGGGTCCGAATGATTCGTAAAAGATTAAATTGGTTAATGTCTCATTTTGCATGTACTGTACTTAAAAAATTGTCTTTTCAATATATTTTACAACTTTTTTCTTTGGCAAATACTTATTTCAAATTACGTTCAGCGAAACAGGCATGTAACGGCTAGTTTCGTATATGGACTTGTCCTGTTGGGATTTTTGCAAGAGAAAGAGACACGCAAATAGTGTATGTACATATTTGTTTAATCTATTATGAAATTGTCATTATTATTTAAAATTGAAGGGGCAAGTGGAAGAAGGGGTTAAGTGACATTTTCTGAAAAAGTCCTGTTTTATCGTAGATGAAAGAGTTATGTGCATGTGTGACTTGCCCTATCAGAATTTGGCACGATTCTACAAATCTAAGGAAATACTGACTGGTAGAAGGAGCCATCTTGCATTAAATACCAAAAATGCTATGGAAGTAGGAGCTATGAGCACATAACCCTTTCATCCACTCTAATATTTTAATTTCTAGTATCACATGGCCAAAATCAAAACCAAAGATCTCACGAAAACGGGCCAAAAACCCAGAGACGTGGTAAAGACGTGTTGCAGAAATTTGTAGGGAAACAAGGAAGAGTTGTATTTCTTATTCGGAGAATGTTGTTGCTTCCAAAAGCAATTGCTCGGGATGCTTATGTACAGAAACGGGAAGATTAAAATGCAGTGCTAAATTTAATGAAGAAAAACGAAGTTAGTTGATAATTTGTATAGCCTTGAAATAAATTCAAAAAATTCATTATTATTTAAGTATCACGTCTATGGAAGTTGCATGTGAGCGTAAAAATGCTTCTAAACATAAATCACATTCTTTCACATACTGATTCATTTTGGACAATTAACAAATTTATGTTAGCAAAAATGCATTTTGTGCTCTGTACCAAATTAACCGTAAAAAAGTGGACATTATTAAACGTAAACTGCAGTCTGGACAATCAGTTCCATCTCAAAATGCACGTGGACAACATATGACAAGGTCATATAAAATGAGCGATGGTGTGGAGCAGGCTATTATAGATCACATTAATTAATTTCCCACCGAAGAGTCCTATTATTCCAGAAACAGTAATCCATATAAAAGGTATTTGGCCCCATATTTGAATATGTCGCACATTTATAGATTATATTATTTTTAATAAAAAAATCAACTTATGTAAAAATTTTCTCCAGCAAGTTCAATTTGTCATTTACTCATGTGAAGAGTGATACCTGCAGCAAATGTGATTCTGAGAAATCAAATATAACACACGAAGGGTTTCAGTTGATGTCTAAAGATCGAGAAAAATCTTTGAAAAACAAAAACGAATGTTACATAACGGTTGACTTACAACAGACCATGCCTTCACCCAAAATTTCTACGTCAAAGGTATTTTATCTAAGGCAAATTTGGTTCTACAAGTTAGGCATCCACATGATCACGACTGAAGGCCACCAAATTATAATGCAAACGTGGACTGAAGATGTAGCAGGTTACAGATAGTGCAGAAGTTGTAAGCTGTTTATGGAATTTCGCACAAACTTGTGAAAATGCGAAAAAAAGGAAAACATCTTACAGTATGGTCCGACTCTTGCTCTGGCCAAAACAAGAATTTTTATGTGATTTGTGCTGATGATATTGAAAGGTACCTTTGAGGTGATTGATCACAAATTTCCTGAGAATATGAATGAATACGTTATTATATACGTCTCAGATAGAGATTTTGGGCGTAAAAAAAAAATCTAAGAAAATATACTACCATACTTACCCCGGAACAATATAGACAGATCATTAGAAAAGCCTGCCCAAAACAGTCGACGGTTAACGATATGAAACAGTAGTTTCGTGATGTGGATAGTTTACCAACTAAAATGGGATTGGTGAATCACAAAAAGAACTTACTGAATGAAAAAGTTCCATTTAGAGATGGCATAAAATGGATACGTATTGAAGAGTGTGATAATTACCTATATAAGGAAATATAAGATGAATACACTCATTTCAAAAAAGTGTCTTTATTTAAAAATATGCCATCAAAAAATTATATGCCCCGAAATTATATGGCACAAAACAGATCACAAACAAAATTGACAATATTTGAGATCAGTTACCCTTTATCCAAGAAGAACACGGAGGATTTTATGAAAGTATTACTGGAGTGGAAAGTGAAAACCTAACACAAAAAAGAAGACGTACCAAATGATTTCGTTTCATATTCGAGTGCTAATTCTATAATTTTCTGTTTATTATAATTTTCAATTTTCTGCATTATTATTTTATACTTCACATTTTTTCCTATGTTAAATAATCTTATTAACTTACTTGACTTTATTTGCATGTTTATTGAACCTATTATTACTATTAGTAAATGGAAGAAGGGGTTATGTAAATTTAAATTTAAATAAACGACAAAAAACTAATGAATAGCTAATATCTGTATATTCTTGAAAATAATTAACCAACTAATCCTATTAATTAAATAAACCAAATTTTAAAAATATCTTTAGTTAAAAAATGTCAATTAACTTTACTAAAATCTAATTATCCCATTTGCATATTGTTGTAACATAACCCCTTCTTCCACTTGCCCCTTCAATTGTTTGTTGACGTAGTGGTAGGTCCATGATGCCTTTTTGCCAAAACTTGCCAAACAATTTGCCAAAAAAGTCAACAGGTTGTTTTCAGCCCTTCCGGAAGAAGATTTTCTATTTAAACAAATTTGTACGGAGCCGAATAGATGGTAGTCTGACGCTACGGTGTCCGGTGAGTTAGGCAGATGGAGTAAAACATCCCAATTGAAGCTCAATAATTTTTGTCCGGTTCTAATTGAAAGCTGTGATTGTCCATTGTCATGATAAAACACGACACCTTTCTTGTTTGGTAATTCTAACAAGTTTTCTTCGATTTCAACAATAGAGGTTGATGTCGATGGTCTGGTTGCGTGGAAGAAGCAAAGTTTATGCGTCCCTTCCAATCCCACTAAATGCAAAGCATAATTTTTAAAGCAGTCTTTCGTCGTACTTAAAAGCGCTGACCCAAGTAATTCTCATGATTTTTTCGTTGCATTTGGTATACACAATCCACGTTTCATCATCAATTACGATCCGCTTCAGAAATGAAACCGCAACATTTTTTCACCGAAAGAGCACTACAATTTCACAGATTTCGCTCACTAAGTTCGTGATAGACACACAAATCTTGTGTGTCCATCTAGTTAATCATAGGGGGGGGCAGAGCTGTAAATTTAATTTAATCACATGAACCTATTTCACTTCTGCCAATGGTTGCTAAATTGTTTTAAGAAGGTTGAAGAAAATAATTGAAAAGAAGCAGCTGGTTCCCGACCACCAGTTTGGTTTGCGTAATAAACATGCAACACTCTATCAAGTGCACCCTAATAACAGATACCACAGAAAAATTCCTGGCAGAAAAGAAAATAAGCTCAGCCATTTTTCAGGATGTGGCTCAAGCATTTGATAAAGTATGACATCAAGGATTAATTATGAAATTAAAAATATGCTTACAAGTGTAGTATGTTCAGCTTGTTGAATCCTACATAAATCAGCGAACTGTCAGAATTAAGCAAGAAAATGAATACTCAGAACTAAAATCAATAAATGCAGCAGTGCCCCAAGGCAGCGTACTGGGACCTGTGCTTTCTCTGTTATATACATGCGACATTCCAGTAACAGTAAATATCAAACTAGCCACATTTGCTGATACTGCAGTCTTGGCAGTTAGAAACACCATAGAAGAAACTGACAATTTCCAAGGCGCAATAAATGACATAAACGCTTGGACCAGACAATGGCGTATAAAACTGAACGAAAATAAATCTGTTCATATTAATTTCACGAAGAGAAAAATAAACTACCACCCATTGGAATTGAATAATAATACGATTCCATGCAAAAAAACAGCCAAATATTTGGGTCTTAACCTGGATGCCAAACTAAAATGGAAATAGTTTTGATTGATTGCGCGGTTGGCTCTTGATGAAACACAGTAACAATTCTCAAAGAGAGTTATGTAAGTTTATACATAACTCTCTTTGAGAATGGTCGCGAGGCCGAAACATGTTAGAGAATATCTTGAATATATTGTGAAACAAATACCAAGTGTTTTAATTATTATCATTAAAATGGAAAGACATGTTAAAATGAAAACAGATCAATTAAAACTCAAATATAAAAATATGTATTGGCTGTTGGTAAGAAATTCGCAGCTGTCTATAAAAAATAAAGTACTGGTCTACCAGCAAGTGCTTAAACCGTTATGGACATACGGCCTTCAGCTTTGGGGTTGTATCAAAGAAAGCAATTATCGAATCGAGTGCTAAGGAGTATCGTTAATGTTCCTTGGTATGTTCGGAACGAAGATCTTCATAGGGAACTGCAGGTGAGAACAGTTAAAGAAGAAATTAAAAACATGATCAGGACTCATGAGCATGAGGTTCCACAAACACCCAAACGTTGAAGTACTTCAATTCTTAAACAATCAAGACCTAGTGCGACGGCTCAAAAGAACCAAACCTTTTGAGCTTGCGTAAGAGTGCAGTGATCAGTGAAAAGCAGAGCACAGTGCAGTGTAGCCACATGGATAGGATGGATAGGATGAACCGATGGGAATAATACTTAATTTGGTATAAGGATCTTTATTTTAGAGAATTAAATGTCCGATCAAAGAAAGTTGAGAATTTTTTTTTTTTAAACTTTGAACTTTGACTAACTTTGATATCGATTTAAAACTTGCCAAGATATCGACTTCTTTTTTTCCATTGGCACATTTTTTTTTGCATAATGGAAAATATTTTCGTTATTATTAAAAGCAATTCGAAAAAAAATCGTATATATATATATATATATATATATATATATATATATATATATATATATATATATATATATATATATATATATATAATTAAAAAACACACTTATATACACAAATTACAAAGCACCCTAAAATAGTTTTTCCTGTATGATACTGAAAACTTTTCTCTCGACCTTTGTACACAAAATATTGTTAAATTCTACTTACTCAAAGTATATTGTCCTCTTTGAGTTGCTGCCCACGTAAATGAACGACTCAATTTTGCCATGGGCATAAAACCAAACTATTCCAAGTTCAAATATAATTTTAGCAGAAATGCAGTTTTTCTGCACCACCTGATTCGAATTTTAATCAAACAGTGTTGATAATGCTTGAATGTGTAGGTTTTTCAAGAGATTATATCAAAATCAAAAAATTAAATAATGAAATATCTACACAGCGCGTCATTTTATCGCCTTATCAGTAACGTTTCTGTTAAACACTCAATATGAGAGTATCCAAACACAAAGCTATCTTAATAGAGGATTAATTAATATTGCAGATAATTTTTTATACATTAAGCAATCACTTATAGATCGGTAGACTTTTCATGTATCGGAAGTATAAGAGCGGTGTATAAATGTTTACATATTTAAATTAAAAATACAGAATACAAAACAAAACATTAATTTTAGAGTTTTCCAATAAGAGTGACAGAACCTTGAAACGTAATAGCGGCAACACCGTTTGAAATGTAAATGTCACTTATGTGTTTGGTATAGTGCGATTCAAGATATATCGTTGACCGATTGTCTGCAATAAATGCCCATGCCATAACGAAACACGACAAAGTTGCAAGAAATGTAAACAGGGCCGGGCCTAATAATAGGTAAAAAGATAAAATTATACATGGTTAAGTAGTTTCGAAATATTTTAGTTTAGTTCGCATTCTGTTCTTAAACAGTGCAGTTCTAAAATTTCGATCGTATTTTTTGTTATTCCAAACGTGCTAAAAATGTGGCGTTCCTGGCAAGATAATTATTGTGCTTCCGGTAGTGACAATTTTTAAAGAAAACATTTATCGCCCAATGTTAAGCAAATTGATAAAAATGTGTATGTTTCTTCGAATGCCCCCTATTCAATGTAAATGCAGCCGTAGCAGAAACATCTTCATTAACGAAAAGTCCGTTGTCTTTACGTTTGTTACAGATAATGTGACGAAGCCAATTAAAGCCAAAAAAGTTCGTAGTGATTCTGGTAAAAGCAAATGTGTTGACGAAGGCGACAAAGGCTTAATTCAAAGCAAAATTTATGATATGTATGAAGAGCAAATTGTGCCTACATTGCGTTCATTGCAACAGCGACTAAGGAAAGATGAAACCAACATTCTTTGTAGCAGAACTAGCCTCCGGAGAATATTATCTCTAATGGCTTTTGCATATCGGACCATTAATAAAAGACAAATATTAATGGAATCACAACGATTGCGACGATGACGGTTTGACCACTTAAACTCTATAAAAAAATACAGATTAGAAAATCGTTCCATTATCTACCTTGATGAAACATGATCTAATACACATGAGAAGCCATCAAAAAAATGGGTATTATATCGCAAAATGGAAATGTCAATTCGTCACCAAGATCATGCGATCTCACGCTCATGGATTATTTTTTGTGGGGTTATCATAAATTCCTGGTTTACTGAACTTGACAATTCTTGAACTTAAACGAAACATTCAGGCCATCATTGAAGTTATACAACCAGTGGCGTAACTATACAGTTGAGGCACGTGGCTAATTCATCGGATTAGGGCCCTCCCTCGATGTAAAGATCAACCAATGTTGTAGTTTGCTTTTATTAAATCCCCAGGTAAAATACGTACAACACGTACACGTTTTGAAACTTACAGAAGCTTACAGAAGCAATTAAAAGAGAAACAACCGGATGACGTATGTCATTGTGCAAAATATTGAAAAAAATAGGTTTTAAATGGAAAAAAGAAGATCCAATATGGAACTTAACAAGATAATAATAAGATACATGACTGGATAATAATAAGAGAAATGTAAAACCCACCAAAGTAAATAGTAAGTTACATAACTATGCAAAAAATATGAAAAGGTTTAATTAAAAAAAATTATTTTAAATACATCATAGTGACAGTAAACATAGATTTATTGAGGGTGAAGAGACCATCTGTTCGTCAAAAAAAATGAGCATGTTATTAACCAAAATAAGCATGTTATTAACCAAAATACCAAACAGCTCATGGACTAAAGCTGCCATTCAAGATTGGTTAACTACTAATAGTATAGCATTTTCAATCGAAATGTTTAAAGCTGAGATTTTAAGAATTGTAGCAGAGTACGTACCATAAGCAAATGTATTATTTTGATATATTTTCTAAGTGGATACATTTCAGAAATAAACTAGCATGGAAATATTGTAGCGTTCACAAATTCTTGATCGCTACTGGTAGCATTCGTAAATTGTTGATCACCACTGGTAGGCTTATTTGGGACAAATTCTTAACTGAAAGAGCTCCGGTATCGTTTGGACAAGGCAAGACAGTCTAACTTCAAATCTCCAGTTGAGCGGACGTTTTCGCGCCTTACCCTTCCGACCGAGGTACGTAGGTTTGCTGTCCAAGTCACGCTTGGGTTGATTTTTCTGATATTCTTATAGAGGGTTTTACGACCCGGCAGCAGAGAATCCGATCAACAGACATCAGGCCATTGAACGACCATCTATTACAGAGCCCGACCATCGTGGAAACCTTACACCTTTTTGGGGCCACATGGCACAGTAACCGGTTGATCAGATCGAGATTATTTCGGGACCGGACTGCCCGCAGTCGTACTCAGTGTTTTTGGACACCCACTACCGGATAGGCAAGGATAGACAACATCAGGAAATAAGGCCAGATAAACACTTTTTTTATTATATTTTCATGTACCGTTAAGGATTGCAGTTACCATTTATTTTTCACAAATACATTTTTACCATAATTTCTTATACTGATAATGGTCACGTTATCACCTTATATTCTGTATCTATTTGCCGTCTGACCATTCTTGGTTACCCTAGCGTTATATAATTATCTTTTTGCTATTGTGAGAAAAGAGGATATAACCCCTAATTTGTAAGTATAGGGACATAGAGACCAGCTGGTGTAATTCAGAGCTGTTTATTTGATTTTTGATTTCTTTCACGGTAAGGTTTGGAGAACCACCTTCCCTAAACCTTCCCGTGCCTTTTGTTTGATAGTTTTAGTTATTCCTTTTTTTATGTGCTTTGTGTCGTTCTTTTTTGGGTGTGCTTTTATAATATATATATATATATATATATATATATATATATATATATATATATATATATATATATATATATATATATATATATATATATATATATATATATATATATATATATATATATATATATATATATATATATATATATATATATATATATATATATATATATATATATATATATATATATATATATATATATATATATATATATATATATATATATATATATATATAAGATTCTAGTAAACCGTTTTATTTAAGATAGACCCCTTCCCGGTTCCATGGTCTTCCGATATATGAAGTAACCGGGTGGCGCTCAACTTTTGTCGTGGGTTCATTCTGTCCTGGACCTTCATCCCGGCGAACAGCTGCCGTCGCTGTGATCTATATATTTTTTATTTTATTTCAAAAGAGAAAATAATAGGTCACAATATTTAGTAGACAACTTAACAGAACAATATGGGCACAACGTTTTACGTATTCCCACATACCATTACATTTTCAGTCCAATTGAACTTATATGGGAATTGTAAAAAAATACTATAATAAAAGATGGTAAGACACAAAACTGTATAAACATGTGCGTGAAGCAGTTACAACTGTTACTCCTGCGATATAAAAGAATACGATCAAATATACAGAAAATGAAATGGTATGATAGAGAGTATATAATTGATCGAAAAGAAGTTCTTATTTAATTAAAAATAGTGCAGATGATAGCAGTGATCCCAGCCAGTACATTTCAAATTCTGATTAATGAAAATATAAGTGCATACAGATAATTCATTGTTTTTACTGTTTTGTATAATCCATTTCAAGATATTTCGTTGCCCTTCGGCCAAATGTTAATTGCCTTAAAGATCTCACAATAAAAATATTCCTAGTTTCTTAAAAGGCGCCAGAGCCGGAGTGGTTTACCTTTAGAATAATTTTGGGAAAAATAAATTATTGTTAAATTATTATTATTATGTATGTCTAAAACATTGTTTATTGGTTTGTGTATTTTGAATTTATTAGTACAATAAAAATAAATAAATAAACACATTTATCTATTAAATAAATAAATAAGTTTATCTATTAGTACAATAAAAATTATAACTTAAATTTAATTATACATTTAATTCGGTTTCGCTCTAACTGTCACTTTAATCTACATTAATAATAAATAGTTGTATATTATTAGTAAATAATACATAGGAATCTTCTATTTTAATAACATGGTTAATTGAATTTATCTAAATTTCTTTAGGAATACTATCTACAACCTTCCTGATTAATGTTGCACCTCTTGCACTTGAGTCGAAAAAATGTTTTCTGCTCTAACATTGGATTTTACCTGATAATCCAGATGCTCAATTGGATTAAAAATACAGTAATATGAGGGAAGGCGTAAAACCGTATGTCCCATATCGGCAACAATAGTATCACATACATATTCCTTTTTAATATTAAATGTTTTTAATATTTCTAGAAGATCACATTTTTTATATATATTTCCGAAGTATATATCGTTTTTTAACATATAGTTCTAAATTTCCAATTTAGTGTT
>JARFXV010001732.1:20000-117536 GCA_031761425.1 Cosmopolites sordidus | reverse complement strand
CTCGTACCACAATGTTAATTTGAACACTGACCAATATTTTTTACTAAAATTGAAGTAAATTGAATGCAGAAGGCGATTCTGTGGTTGAAATTAAGCTGGCCTTACTTGAATAAGCACTGCGAATTTTTAAAATCGACATTTATGGCCAACAATCGCCGTTTTGACAGAACTAAAAAAGCGCACCTCGTACCACAATGTTAATTTGAACACTTTGACCAATATTTTTTTACTAAAATTGAAGTACATTGAATGCAGAAGGCGATTCTGTGGTTGAAATTAAGCTGGCCTTACTTGAATAAGCACTGCGAATTTTTAAAATCGACATTTATGGTCAAGAATCGCCGTTTTGACTGAACTAAAAAAGCGCACCTCGTACCACAATTTTAATTTGAACACTTTGAACAATATTTTTTACTAAAATTGAAGTAAATTGCGTGCAAAAGACGGTCCTGTGGTTGAAATTAAGCTGGCCTTACTTGAATAAGCACTGCGAATTTTTAAAATCGACATTTATCGTCAAGAATCGCCGTTTTGACAGAACTAAAGAAGCGCACCTCGTACCGCAATGTTAATTTGCACACTTTGAACAATATTTTTTTACTAAAATTGAAGTAAATTGAATGCAGAAGGCGATTCTGTGGTTGAAATTAACCTGGCCTTACTTGAATAAGCACTGCGAATTTTAAAATCGACATTTATGGTCAAGAATCGCCGTTTTGACAGAACTAAAGAAGCGCACCTCGTACCACAATGTTAATTTGAACACTTTGACCAATATTTTTTACTAAAATTGAAGTAAATTGAATGCAGAAGGCGATTCTGTGGTTGAAATTAACCTGGCCATACTTGAAATAAGCACTGCGAATTTTTAAAATCGACATTTATCGTCAAGAATCGCCGTTTTGCCTGATCTAAAAAAGCGCACCTCGTACCACAATGTTAATTTGAACACTTTGACCAATATTTTTTTACTAAAATTGAAGTAAATTGAATGCAGAAGGCGATTCTGTGGTTGAAATTAAGCTGGCCTTACTTGAATAAGCACTGCGAATTTTTAAAATCGACATTTATGGCCAACAATCGCCGTTTTGACAGAACTAAAAAAGCGCACCTCGTACCACAATGTTAATTTGAACACTTTGACCAATATTTTTTACTAAAATTGAAGTAAATTGCGTGCAAAAGACGGTCCTGTGGTTGAAATTAAGCTGGCCTGGCTTCAATAAGCACTGCGAATTTTTAAAATCGACATTTATGGCCAAGAATCGCCGTTTTGCCTGATCTAAAAAAGCGCACCTCGTACCACAATGTTAATTTTGAACACTGACCAATATTTTTTACTAAAATTGAAGTAAATTGAATGCAGAAGGCGATTCTGTGGTTGAAATTAAGCTGGCCTTACTTGAATAAGCACTGCGAATTTTTAAAATCGACATTTATGGCCAACAATCGCCGTTTTGACAGAACTAAAAAAGCGCACCTCGTACCACAATGTTAATTTGAACACTTTGACCAATATTTTTTACTAAAATTGAAGTACATTGAATGCAGAAGGCGATTCTGTGGTTGAAATTAAGCTGGCCTTACTTGAATAAGCACTGCGAATTTTTAAAATCGACATTTATGGTCAAGAATCGCCGTTTTGACTGAACTAAAAAAGCGCACCTCGTACCACAATTTTAATTTGAACACTTTGAACAATATTTTTTACTAAAATTGAAGTAAATTGCGTGCAAAAGACGGTCCTGTGGTTGAAAATTAAGCTGGCCTTACTTGAATAAGCACTGCGAATTTTTAAAATCGACATTTATCGTCAAGAATCGCCGTTTTGACAGAACTAAAGAAGCGCACCTCGTACCGCAATGTTAATTTGCACACTTTGAACAATATTTTTTACTAAAATTGAAGTAAATTGAATGCAGAAGGGCGATTCTGTGGTTGAAATTAAGCTGGCCTTACTTGAATAAGCACTGCGAATTTTTAAAATCGACATTTATGGTCAAGAATCGCCGTTTTGACTGAACTAAAAAAGCGCACCTCGTACCACAATTTTAATTTGAACACTTTGAACAATATTTTTTACTAAAATTGAAGTAAATTGCGTGCAAAAGACGGTCTTGTGGTTGAAATTAAGCTGGCCTGGCTTCAATAAGCACTGCGAATTTTTAAAATCGACATTTATGGCCAAGAATCGCCGTTTTGCCTGATCTTAAAAAGCGCACCTCGTACCACAATGTTAATTTGAACACTGACCAATATTTTTTACTAAAATTGAAGTAAATTGAATGCAGAAGGCGATTCTGTGGTTGAAATTAAGCTGGCCTTACTTGAATAAGCACTGCGAATTTTTAAAATCGACATTTATGGTCAAGAATCGCCGTTTTGACTGAACTAAAAAAAGCGCACCTCGTACCACAATTTTAATTTGAACACTTTGAACAATATTTTTTACTAAAATTGAAGTAAATTGCGTGCAAAAGACGGTCCTGTGGTTGAAAATTAAGCTGGCCTGGCTTCAATAAGCACTGCGAATTTTTAAAATCGACATTTATGGCCAAGAATCGCCGTTTTGCCTGATCTAAAAAAGCGCACCTCGTACCACAATGTTAATTTGAACACTGACCAATATTTTTTACTAAAATTGAAGTAAATTGAATGCAGAAGGCGATTCTGTGGTTGAAATTAAGCTGGCCTTACTTGAATAAGCACTGCGAATTTTTAAAATCGACATTTATTGGTCAAGAATCGCCGTTTTGACTGAACTAAAAAAGCGCACCTCGTACCACAATGTTAATTTGAACACTTTGAACAATATTTCTTACTAAAATTGAAGTAAATTGCGTGCAGAACACGGTCCTGTGGTTGAAATTAAGCTGGCCTTACTTGAATAAGCACTGCGAATTTTTAAAATCGAAATTTATGGCCAAGAATCGCTGATCTGACTGAACTAAAAAAGTGCACATCGTACCACAATGTTAATTTGAACACACTTTGAACAATATTTTTTACTAAAATTGAAGTAAATTGCGTGCAGAACACGGTCCTGTGGTTGAAATTAAGCTGGCCTTACTTGAATAAGCACTGCGAATTTTTAAAATCGACATTTATCGTCAAGAATCGCCGTTTTGACAGAACTAAAGAAGCGCACCTCGTACCGCAATGTTAATTTGCACACTTTGAACAATATTTTTTACTAAAATTGAAGTAAATTGAATGCAGAAGGCGATTCTGTGGTTGAAATTGAACTGGCCTTACTTGAATAAGCACTGCGAATTTTTAAAATCGACATTTATGGTCAAGAATCGCCGTTTTGACTGAACTAAAAAAGCGCACCTCGTACCACAATTTTAAATTTGAACACTTTGAACAATAATTTTTTACTAAAATTGAAGTAAATTGCGTGCAAAAGACGGTCTTGTGGTTGAAATTAAGCTGGCCTGGCTTCAATAAGCACTGCGAATTTTTAAAATCGACATTTATGGCCAAGAATCGCCGTTTTGCCTGATCTAAAAAAGCGCACCTCGTACCACAATGTTAATTTGAACACTGGACCAATATTTTTTATTAAAATTGAAGTAAATTGAATGCAGAAGGCGATTCTGTGGTTGAAATTAAGCTGGCCTTACTTGAATAAGCACTGCGAATTTTTAAAATCGACATTTATGGTCAAGAATCGCCGTTTTGACTGAACTAAAAAAGCGCACCTCGTACCACAATTTTAATTTGAACACTTTGAACAATATTTTTTACTAAAATTGAAGTAAATTGCGTGCAAAAGACGGTCCTGTGGTTGAAATTAAGCTGGCCTTACTTGAATAAGCACTGCGAATTTTTAAAATCGACATTTATCGTCAAGAATCGCCGTTTTGACAGAACTAAAGAAGCGCACCTCGTACCGCAATGTTAATTTGCACACTTTGAACAATATTTTTTACTAAAATTGAAGTACATTGAATGCAGAAGGGCGATTCTGTGGTTGAAATTAAGCTGGCCTTACTTGAATAAGCACTGCGAATTTTTAAAATCGACATTTATGGTCAAGAATCGCCGTTTTTGACTGAACTAAAAAGCGCACCTCGTACCACAATTTTAATTTGAACACTTTGAACAATATTTTTTACTAAAATTGAAGTAAATTGCGTGCAAAAGACGGTCCTGTGGTTGAAATTAAGCTGGCCTTACTTGAATAAGCACTGCGAATTTTTAAAATCGACATTTATCGTCAAGAATCGCCGTTTTGACAGAACTAAAGAAGCGCACCTCGTACCGCAATGTTAATTTGCACACTTTGAACAATATTTTTTTACTAAAATTGAAGTAAATTGAATGCAGAAGGCGATTCTGTGGTTGAAATTAAGCTGGCCTTACTTGAATAAGCACTGCGAATTTTTAAAATCGACATTTATGGTCAAGAATCGCCGTTTTGACTGAACTAAAAAAGCGCACCTCGTACCACAATGTTAATTTGAACACTTTGAACAATATTTTTTACTAAAATTGAAGTAAATTGCGTGCAAAAGACGGTCCTGTGGTTGAAATTAAGCTGGCCTGGCTTCAATAAGCACTGCGAATTTTTAAAATCGACATTTATGGCCAAGAATCGCCGTTTTGCCTGATCTAAAAAAGCGCACCTCGTACCACAATGTTAATTTGAACACTGACCAATATTTTTTACTAAAATTGAAGTAAATTGAATGCAGAAGGCGATTCTGTGGTTGAAATTAAGCTGGCCTTACTTGAATAAGCACTGCGAATTTTTAAAATCGACATTTATGGTCAAGAATCGCCGTTTTGACTGAACTAAAAAAGCGCACCTCGTACCACAATTTTAATTTGAACACTTTGAACAATATTTTTTACTAAAATTGAAGTAAATTGCGTGCAAAAGACGGTCCTGTGGTTGAAATTAAGCTGGCCTGGCTTCAATAAGCACTGCGAATTTTTAAAATCGACATTTATGGCCAAGAATCGCCGTTTTGCCTGATCTAAAAAAGCGCACCTCGTACCACAATGTTAATTTGAACACTGACCAATATTTTTTACTAAAATTGAAGTAAATTGAATGCAGAAGGCGATTCTGTGGTTGAAATTAAGCTGGCCATACTTGAATAAGCACTGCGAATTTTTAAAATCGACATTTATGGTCAAGAATCGCCGTTTTGACTGAACTAAAAAAGCGCACCTCGTACCACAATGTTAATTTGAACACTTTGAACAATATTTCTTACTAAAATTGAAGTAAATTGCGTGCAGAACACGGTCCTGTGGTTGAAATTAAGCTGGCCTTACTTAAATAAGCACTGCGAATTTTTAAAATCGAAATTTATGGCCAAGAATCGCTGATCTGACTGAACTAAAAAAGTGCACATCGTACCACAATGTTAATTTGAACACACTTTGAACAATATTTTTTACTAAAATTGAAGTAAATTGCGTGCAGAACACGGTCCTGTGGTTGAAATTAAGCTGGCCTTACTTGAATAAGCACTGCGAATTTTTAAAATCGACATTTATGGCCAACAATCGCCGTTTTGACAGAACTAAAAAAGCGCACCTCGTACCACAATGTTAATTTGAACACTTTGACCAATATTTTTTACTAAAATTGAAGTACATTGAATGCAGAAGGCGATTCTGTGGTTGAAATTAAGCTGGCCTTACTTGAATAAGCACTGCGAATTTTAAAATCGACATTTATGGTCAAGAATCGCCGTTTTGGCTGAACTAAAAAAGCGCACCTCGTACCACAATTTTAATTTGAACACTTTGAACAATATTTTTTACTAAAATTGAAGTAAATTGCGTGCAAAAGACGGTCCTGTGGTTGAAATTAAGCTGGCCTGGCTTCAATAAGCACTGCGAATTTTTAAAATCGACATTTATGGCCAAGAATCGCCGTTTTGCCTGATCTAAAAAAGCGCACCTCGTACCACAATGTTAATTTGAACACTGACCAATATTTTTTACTAAAATTGAAGTAAATTGAATGCAAAGACGGTCCTGTGGTTGAAATTAAGCTGGCCTTACTTGAATAAGCACTGCGAATTTTTAAAATCGACATTTATCGTCAAGAATCGCCGTTTTGACAGAACTAAAGAAGCGCACCTCGTACCGCAATGTTAATTTGCACACTTTGAACAATATTTTTTACTAAAATTGAAGTAAATTGAATGCAGAAGGCGATTCTGTGGTTGAAATTAAGCTGGCCTTACTTGAATAAGCACTGCGAATTTTTAAAATCGACATTTATGGTCAAGAATCGCCGTTTTGACTGAACTAAAAAAGCGCACCTCGTACCACAATGTTAATTTGAACACTTTGAACAATATTTCTTACTAAAATTGAAGTAAATTGCGTGCAGAACACGGTCTTGTGGTTGAAATTAAGCTGGCCTGGCTTCAATAAGCACTGCGAATTTTTAAAATCGACATTTATGGCCAAGAATCGCCGTTTTGCCTGATCTAAAAAAGCGCACCTCGTACCACAATGTTAATTTGAACACTGACCAATATTTTTTACTAAAATTGAAGTAAATTGAATGCAGAAGGCGATTCTGTGGTTGAAATTAAGCTGGCCTTACTTGAATAAGCACTGCGAATTTTTAAAATCGACATTTATGGTCAAGAATCGCCGTTTTGACTGAACTAAAAAAGCGCACCTCGTACCACAATTTTAATTTGAACACTTTGAACAATATTTTTTACTAAAATTGAAGTAAATTGCGTGCAAAAGACGGTCCTGTGGTTGAAATTAAGCTGGCCTGGCTTCAATAAGCACTGCGAATTTTTAAAATCGACATTTATGGCCAAGAATCGCCGTTTTGCCTGATCTAAAAAAGCGCACCTCGTACCACAATGTTAATTTGAACACTGACCAATATTTTTTACTAAAATTGAAGTAAATTGAATGCAGAAGGCGATTCTGTGGTTGAAATTAAGCTGGCCTTACTTGAATAAGCACTGCGAATTTTTAAAATCGACATTTATGGTCAAGAATCGCCGTTTTGACTGAACTAAAAAAGCGCACCTCGTACCACAATGTTAATTTGAACACTTTGAACAATATTTCTTACTAAAATTGAAGTAAATTGCGTGCAGAACACGGTCCTGTGGTTGAAATTAAGCTGGCCTTACTTAAATAAGCACTGCGAATTTTTAAAATCGAAATTTATGGCCAAGAATCGCTGATCTGACTGAACTAAAAAAGTGCACATCGTACCACAATGTTAATTTGAACACACTTTGAACAATATTTTTTACTAAAATTGAAGTAAATTGCGTGCAGAACACGGTCCTGTGGTTGAAATTAAGCTGGCCTTACTTGAATAAGCACTGCGAATTTTTAAAATCGACATTTATGGCCAACAATCGCCGTTTTGACAGAACTAAAAAAGCGCACCTCGTACCACAATGTTAATTTGAACACTTTGACCAATATTTTTTACTAAAATTGAAGTACATTGAATGCAGAAGGCGATTCTGTGGTTGAAATTAAGCTGGCCTTACTTGAATAAGCACTGCGAATTTTTAAAATCGACATTTATGGTCAAGAATCGCCGTTTTGGCTGAACTAAAAAAGCGCACCTCGTACCACAATTTTAATTTGAACACTTTGAACAATATTTTTTACTAAAATTGAAGTAAATTGCGTGCAAAAGACGGTCCTGTGGTTGAAATTAAGCTGGCCTGGCTTCAATAAGCACTGCGAATTTTTAAAATCGACATTTATGGCCAAGAATCGCCGTTTTGCCTGATCTAAAAAAGCGCACCTCGTACCACAATGTTAATTTGAACACTGACCAATATTTTTTACTAAAATTGAAGTAAATTGAATGCAGAAGGCGATTCTGTGGTTGAAATTAAGCTGGCCTTACTTGAATAAGCACTGCGAATTTTTAAAATCGACATTTATGGTCAAGAATCGCCGTTTTGACTGAACTAAAAAAGCGCACCTCGTACCACAATGTTAATTTGAACACTTTGAACAATATTTCTTACTAAAATTGAAGTAAATTGCGTGCAGAACACGGTCCTGTGGTTGAAATTAAGCTGGCCTGGCTTCAATAAGCACTGCGAATTTTTAAAATCGACATTTATGGCCAAGAATCGCCGTTTTGCCTGATCTAAAAAAGCGCACCTCGTACCACAATGTTAATTTGAACACTGACCAATATTTTTTACTAAAATTGAAGTAAATTGAATGCAGAAGGCGATTCTGTGGTTGAAATTAAGCTGGCCTTACTTGAATAAGCACTGCGAATTTTTAAAATCGACATTTATGGTCAAGAATCGCCGTTTTGACTGAACTAAAAAAGCGCACCTCGTACCACAATGTTAATTTGAACACTTTGAACAATATTTCTTACTAAAATTGAAGTAAATTGCGTGCAGAACACGGTCCTGTGGTTGAAATTAAGCTGGCCTTACTTGAATAAGCACTGCGAATTTTTAAAATCGAAATTTATGGCCAAGAATCGCTGATCTGACTGAACTAAAAAAGTGCACATCGTACCACAATGTTAATTTGAACACACTTTGAACAATATTTTTTACTAAAATTGAAGTAAATTGCGTGCAGAACACGGTCCTGTGGTTGAAATTAAGCTGGCCTTACTTGAATAAGCACTGCGAATTTTTAAAATCGACATTTATGGCCAACAATCGCCGTTTTGACAGAACTAAAAAAGCGCACCTCGTACCACAATGTTAATTTGAACACTTTGACCAATATTTTTTACTAAAATTGAAGTAAATTGCGTGCAAAAGACGGTCCTGTGGTTGAAATTAAGCTGGCCTGGCTTCAATAAGCACTGCGAATTTTTAAAATCGACATTTATGGCCAAGAATCGCCGTTTTGACAGAAGTAAAAAAGCGCACCTCGAACCACAATGTTAATTTGAACACTTTGACCAATATTTTTTACTAAAATTGAAGTAAATTGCGTGCAAAAGACGGTCCTGTGGTTGAAATTAAGCTGGCCTGGCTTCAATAAGCACTGCGAATTTTTAAAATCGACATTTATGGCCAAGAATCGCCGTTTTGACAGAAGTAAAAAAGCGCACCTCGAACCACAATGTTAATTTGAACACTTTGACCAATATTTTTTACTAAAATTGAAGTAAATTGCGTGCAAAAGACGGTCCTGTGGTTGAAATTAAGCTGGCCTGGCTTCAATAAGCACTGCGAATTTTTAAAATCGACATTTATGGCCAAGAATCGCCGTTTTGACAGAAGTAAAAAAGCGCACCTCGAACCACAATGTTAATTTGAACACTTTGACCAATATTTTTTACTAAAATTGAAGTAAATTGCGTGCAAAAGACGGTCCTGTGGTTGAAATTAAGCTGGCCTGGCTTCAATAAGCACTGCGAATTTTTAAAATCGACATTTATGGCCAAGAATCGCCGTTTTGACAGAAGTAAAAAAGCGCACCTCGAACCACAATGTTAATTTGAACACTTTGACCAATATTTTTTACTAAAATTGAAGTACATTGAATGCAGAAGGCGATTCTGTGGTTGAAATTAAGCTGGCCTTACTTGAATAAGCACTGCGAATTTTTAAAATCGACATTTATGGTCAAGAATCGCCGTTTTGACTGAACTAAAAAAGCGCACCTCGTACCACAATGTTAATTTGAACACTTTGACCAATATTTTTTACTAAAATTGAAGTAAATTGCGTGCAAAAGACGGTCCTGTGGTTGAAATTAAGCTGGCCTGGCTTCAATAAGCACTGCGAATTTTTAAAATCGACATTTATGGCCAAGAATCGCCATTTTGACAGAAGTAAAAAAGCGCACCTCGAACCACAATGTTAATTTGAACACTTTGACCAATATTTTTTACTAAAATTGAAGTACATTGAATGCAGAAGGCGATTCTGTGGTTGAAATTAAGCTGGCCTTACTTGAATAAGCACTGCGAATTTTTAAAATCGACATTTATGGCCAACAATCGCCGTTTTGACTGAACTAAAAAAGCGCACCTCGTACCACAATGTTAATTTGAACACTTTGACCAATATTTTTTACTAAAATTGAAGTAAATTGCGTGCAAAAGACGGTCCTGTGGTTGAAATTAAGCTGGCCTGGCTTCAATAAGCACTGCGAATTTTTAAAATCGACATTTATGGCCAAGAATCGCCGTTTTGACAGAACTAAAAAAGCGCACCTCGTACCACAATTTTAATTTGAACACTTTGAACAATATTTTTTACTAAAATTGAAGTAAATTGCGTGCAAAAGACGGTCCTGTGGTTGAAATTAAGCTGGCCTGGCTTCAATAAGCACTGCGAATTTTTAAAATCGACATTTATGGTCAAGAATCGCCGTTTTGACTGAACTAAAAAAGCGCACCTCGTACCACAATTTTAATTTGAACACTTTGAACAATATTTTTTTCTAAAATTGAAGTAAATTGCGTGCAAAAGACGGTCCTGTGGTTGAAATTAAGCTGGCCTGGCTTCAATAAGCACTGCGAATTTTTAAAATCGACATTTATGGTCAAGAATCGCCGTTTTGACTGAACTAAAAAAGCGCACCTCGTACCACAATGTTAATTTGAACACTTTGAACAATATTTTTTACTAAAATTGAAGTAAATTGCGTGCAAAAGACGGTCCTGTGGTTGAAATTAAGCTGGCCTGGCTTCAATAAGCACTGCGAATTTTTAAAATCGACATTTATGGCCAAGAATCGCCGTTTTGACAGAACTAAAAAAGCGCACCTCATACCACAATGTTAATTTGAATACTTTGACCAATATTTTCTACTAAAATTGAAGTAAATTGAATGCAGAAGGCGATTCTGTGGTTGAAATTAAGCTGGCCTTACTTGAATAAGCACTGCGAATTTTTAAAATCGACATTTATGGCCAAGAATCGCCGTTTTGCCTGATCTAAAAATGCGCACCTCGTACCACAATGTTAATTTGAACACTTTGACCAATATTTTTTACTAAAATTGAAGCAAATTGAATGCAGAAGGCGATTCTGCGGTTGAAATTAAGCTGGCCTTACTTGAATAAGCACTGCGAATTTTTAAAATCGACATTTATGGTCAAGAATCGCCGTTTTGACTGAACTAAAAAAGCGCACCTCGTACCACAATTTTAATTTGAACACTTTGAACAATATTTTTTTCTAAAATTGAAGTAAATTGCGTGCAAAAGACGGTCCTGTGGTTGAAATTAAGCTGGCCTGGCTTCAATAAGCACTGCGAATTTTTAAAATCGACATTTATGGTCAAGAATCGCCGTTTTGACTGAACTAAGAAAGCGCACCTCGTACCACAATTTTAATTTGAACACTTTGAACAATATTTTTTACTAAAATTGAAGTAAATTGCGTGCAAAAGACGGTCCTGTGGTTGAAATTAAGCTGGCCTGGCTTCAATAAGCACTGCGAATTTTTAAAATCGACATTTATGGCCAAGAATCGCCGTTTTGCCTGATCTAAAAAAGCGCACCTCGTACCACAATGTTAATTTGAACACTGACCAATATTTTTTACTAAAATTGAAGTAAATTGAATGCAGAAGGCGATTCTGTGGTTGAAATTAAGCTGGCCTTACTTGAATAAGCACTGCGAATTTTTAAAATCGACATTTATGGTCAAGAATCGCCGTTTTGACTGAACTAAAAAAGCGCACCTCGTACCACAATGTTAATTTGAACACTTTGAACAATATTTTTTACTAAAATTGAAGTAAATTGCGTGCAAAAGACGGTCCTGTGGTTGAAATTAAGCTGGCCTGGCTTCAATAAGCACTGCGAATTTTTAAAATCGACATTTATGGCCAAGAATCGCCGTTTTGCCTGATCTAAAAAAGCGCACCTCGTACCACAATGTTATTTTGAACACTTTGAACAATATTTTTTACTAAAATTGAAGTAAATTGCGTGCAAAAGACGGTCCTGTGGTTGAAATTAAGCTGGCCTTACTTGAATAAGCACTGCGAATTTTTAAAATCGACATTTATCGTCAAGAATCGCCGTTTTGACAGAACTAAAGAAGCGCACCTCGTACCGCAATGTTAATTTGCACACTTTGAACAATATTTTTTACTAAAATTGAAGTAAATTGAATGCAGAAGGCGATTCTGTGGTTGAAATTAAGCTGGCCTTACTTGAATAAGCACTGCGAATTTTTAAAATCGACATTTATGGTCAAGAATCGCCGTTTTGACTGAACTAAAAAAGCGCACCTCGTACCACAATTTTAATTTGAACACTTTGAACAATATTTTTTACTAAAATTGAAGTAAATTGCGTGCAAAAGACGGTCCTGTGGTTGAAATTAAGCTGGCCTGGCTTCAATAAGCACTGCGAATTTTTAAAATCGACATTTATGGCCAAGAATCGCCGTTTTGCCTGATCTAAAAAAGCGCACCTCGTACCACAATGTTAATTTGAACACTGACCAATATTTTTTACTAAAATTGAAGTAAATTGAATGCAGAAGGCGATTCTGTGGTTGAAATTAAGCTGGCCTTACTTGAATAAGCACTGCGAATTTTTAAAATCGACATTTATGGTCAAGAATCGCCGTTTTGACTGAACTAAAAAAGCGCACCTCGTACCACAATGTTAATTTGAACACTTTGAACAATATTTCTTACTAAAATTGAAGTAAATTGCGTGCAGAACACGGTCCTGTGGTTGAAATTAAGCTGGCCTTACTTGAATAAGCACTGCGAATTTTTAAAATCGAAATTTATGGCCAAGAATCGCTGATCTGACTGAACTAAAAAAGTGCACATCGTACCACAATGTTAATTTGAACACACTTTGAACAATATTTTTTACTAATATTGAAGTAAATTGCGTGCAGAAGACGGTCCTGTGGTTGAAATTAAGCTGGCCTTACTTGAATAAGCACTGCGAATTTTTAAAATCGACATTTATGGCCAACAATCGCCGTTTTGACTAAACTAAAAAAGCACACCTCGTACCCTTTAATAACATTTCAAAAATATATCTTATATCGTTCTAGTATGCCATCTATTATATCGAGCGGTTTCACGTTTCACACCGTTCTAAAAGGGCCGGAAAAACTTGAACCGCGATTTGATTCGATCGATCTCAAGAGATATTTTGTGTTCTTGTGGCATTTGAAAGATCCATCAGACCACCCAGCCAGTGAAATATAGGCGAAAATTGATCTGTTTGTATATTGTCATAATTGTCTTTTTAGTTCTATACACTTAGTCCAACGTCTTTTTCTTCTTTTTCCTTTTCATTTGTATCCTCTCTAAAAAATACGATTGCTCCAACCCTTCCAAATCATTGTTCGTTGATTTTTCTTTGGTCTCTGGTGTACTGTGATGAATCCATGTTTCGCCAACAATTATAAACCAACGGTAAAACTCATTCCGATCAAACCAAGTTTGAACTCAGTTGTCTAATATTTTATGGTTAATAACAAAGATGCAGAGGCCCCATAAAGTTCGCTGAGCTCCATTTTAATGTCATCGTTGGTTTTCTTTTTCAAAAATAAGTATTTTATCACTGCTCGATAATCAATTTTTCCATTTTTATGTAAAACCACAATAGTTGTTCTATTTAAATGTCCGCAATTCACACACTAAATTTGACAGTTTGATAATATTATTGCGAAAAGCAAAATATAATATATTTACGCAAAATATAACTTTAATACTAGCTCTGGCATAGGTCAGGTACTTATCAAATAGCCCTCGTATAAGAAGTTAAAACAAATACTTTAAAAAAGGCAATAATTTTTTGAAAACTTGTAAATTGTAAAACGTACTTTGAAATATAATACTTTTATACGTACGTATAAGACAGGCTTTAGAAATATTTATAAATTTGTCGATAGTCTGCTATACCAAATACTTTTTATAGAACAAATTTTCCTTTTAACCTTTTCGACAGACTGAACTCTTTCAGGATCAAAATAACAGAGCCTCGGATATATTTTTAGATAAATCTCTTTAAAGAACCAGGTGCTTTCTTTAAATAAGTGAGCGGTTAATTAGTAATTGAAAATAAGGACTTTCGACTATTCTCAAAATGCTAAACTTGAAGAGATTTACCACTAAACACCAAATAACTTTTTTTGAACTACTCGACGCACGCTTGTGAAAATCATGAACCGTGAAGTTTACTAAGCCTTACGTTAATAATTGAAAAAGTTGACTGAACGGAATAGGCCCTTTATCTCGGTTCATGATTTTCTTACATTATTCTATTTGAATGCTTTCATATGCGTTCAAAGCCCTATTATTATTAACACTTTAAATTAGTTTTAAATTACTAATATCTATACTGTGGTCGTGTTCGATTGCACGTTGGGCAACACAAGATTTTTCAATTCTCCCATATCTAATGTGGGCAGTATGTTGTTCATATCTTGTCAATATGGATCTTTTTGTTTGCCCAATATACCTTCGATCACAGTCTTGACAACTAATTTCGTAAATCCCCGACTTTTCATGTTGCTCTACTTTATCCTTTGGATTACCCAGAACTTTTCTTAATTTATTATATGATTTGTACACAACCTTAATATCCACTTTTTTCAAAATTTTATCTAGCCCTCTTATTAATTGGGCATCAAGTGGTATTACCATGAATTTTTTTGTGTTCTGGTCCTTTTGAAAAGTCGAAGATTATTTCAATAATTTTCTGAACTTATGTTTTCTAATTAATTTATCTGCAATGCTCTGATTATAACCATTCACTTCAGATACCTCCCTAATTAATTTAATTTCTTTGTTATAAATATCTTTATTTAAAGGGAAATTAATTAATATATTTACCATAAAATTTAAACTATGCTATGATTTGATGCTATGATTTGAATCGCTAGGAATGTATCTCGAAGTGGTGGCGTTTTTTTCTGAAAATATAAAAATCTAACCTATTAAACATGTTTAGTGGTAAATCTGTTCAAGTTTAGTGTTTCACACCAAAGGTTCCAATAGGAGAATTGAATCTCAAAATGCTAATTTTTTAAAAGAAAGCATTTTACAAGAAAAAGTAAGAAATGTTATATAATTAAGGAAACTCCTGTCAAGAATTAATTGGAGATAACAGTCAAGTAACTATTTATGAAGCCCTTAATAACTTGTTCGCTTAATAAACGTGGTTTAACAGGCACTCATATAACGGATGGGGCAAGTATCAACCTACCATTTAAATTATTCATAATTTAAAAAAAAAACAAGACAAATTAATAATGTCCATTTTTTCGCAAATTTGAGTGATTATTTTCATAACAGAATAAATTACCATAATAATCAAAGCATTGGTCATTGTTAGCTATTGATTTTTCTACTATTCCCGTCAAAGAACCAATAGTCCAAGCCAAATGTTCACTTCTTCGAAAAATGTAAGTGTTGTCCTAAAAGTCCGTGTTGCGTCGATCGAAATAAATGGTAGCTCAAAGGGGCAAAGTCCGGCGAATATGGCTGGTGGGGTAGGTCGTCCCATTTAAGGTTTTCCAAATAGTTCTTTACACATTTTGCAACATCGGGCCGAACATTGGTCATGTTGTAAAATTACTTAATAGTATCTTTGGGCGGTACCCAACTTCAGCAGTTCGTAATACATAGCTCCCCTACTGTCCCATTAAATGCCCAGCAAAGCCTTTTTTCATATATATTACGCAATGGTTGTGATGTTGCAAGTTGGCCTGGATTTTTTGAGCGTTGGGTTGTTAAAACAGATCCACTTTTCATCATCTGTCACATAACTCGATGTAAAAAAAACTTTCTCTGTTCTGTCTGGCAAGCAAAATTTCGCAAGTGGTTTTTCGCTTTTCAATGTCTTAATTCATATGGAACCCATTTTCCTTCCTTCTAGATGCTTAACTTTCTTTTTTTGATTCATTCGTAGCATCCTCCGTAACTTTTCTTTGTATTTCGGCACGCGTTGACTTCTGTCAACTTCTCTTCAGCCAGACCTTCCAGTTTTAATTTATTAGGAGTGCTAGAAAGTATTAGCGATTTATTTCCTTCTTTTCTTCTTTTTTGTTCATCTTTTCGTTTTGGAAGTGGTTCTTATATTTTTAGGTGACACTAGTATTTTCTCTGCATGTTGCTGAGGTAATGCAGGCTCCAACTTCTCTGATGGTAAAGGTGTTTGCTTGACCGCGATGTTTCTTGTTAAAACCGTTTCTTTTGATATTGTTGCTAGGTGAACAGAATCGGTATTATTTAATTGGGGATTGACTTAATTTCATTCTTATCTGTGACCTTTGATGCGAGAAAACCCTCTTCTGAGAACACATGTTTATTTACTGGATATATTCCACAAACTTTTACAAAACCTTTTACTCCTCTGTCCATTGTTGAGCAACGTTTTTAAGCTTTACCTAATAATTTGGCAACCTGAAAGTGACTAATATTTCTAACAACATTTGTTGTCAAGCATTTATCGCATTCGCCTGCATAAAATAATGTTAATACCTTAAAATAACAGCGATTCAAAGGCTGGATTCTATGACATGGGATAGTATCGTCAATACATGAATAAAGTTGAGTCTGCAATAATTTACAGACTCTAAACTCTCGTGAGAATAATGGTTGTCGAGTATAAAAAGAACAGAATGTTCTTTGTCTGGTATAACCTTGAAACAAAAATGTTTAAGCCACTCTATAAATAAGTTGCTATTTATTTATCCAGAGTCCGAACATGTTGCTATGGATTCTCGTGGAACCCCATCCATCACCTTGTTTTTCATTCTCTTTCGAGGAAATATTATCGCGGGAGGAACAAAATTACCCGTGCACTCATAAATTCATAGATATAACTTTTGCCCCACTCTACTCTAGAGCAGGTTGTTTGTGGTTTGAGAAAGAAGGTTATTAAACTCCCCCGAAAAACCTCTTTTTCTGATACATAATTCGACGAATTCAAAGCTATAAAAAACTATGTTTTTTGTACAATGACACTTAACAACGAACTGGTTTTTGATGCAGTCTGTTTAGGTTCCAAACGTCATTAATCTATACCAACAAATGTATTAGTAACACCATCTCTTAGCAAAATCGACATTCATAAGCGAAACATAATTAATTTTGAAAAATAATATCAACCAAATCTTGAGCTTTCAGCTTTTTAGTACATTTAATATAATTTTTGTCAACATATCTGGCGTTAGTACAGCGATTTTAGAACAGATATTATCCTTACAGACCTCGTATAAAAATATCTGGGTTGCTGTATGGTTGCTTCAAACAAACCCATAAAAAATAATCCAAAACCGTCAAATCAATTTTCGCATGAAAACTGGTTATTTGAGGGGTGTGGTTTATGATGATATTACAGTTTTCCAATCGCTTATTTTTGTGTTTAGGCAACAAATCTCTCTGTAGCGAATTCTTGAAATTTCTTATATAAATTTTCATTTTACGAGACGCCGGACGATTAAAATATATTCGGCCAAACTTACGTCGAGTTGCAATAATTAAATTACTTTTTATTGTAAATTCCAACAATTTTACTGCGTTCTTTTAACATTTATTTATCCATTATACAACTTGCACGTCTGCGCTGCACAACAGACCCAAACTATCTAAATAACACGAAAATAAAACGACACCAACACAAAATCGTAGCGTGATACTCGACTCTCCCTTTATTTTAAAGTTAATTAGATAATACATGCTCAAAATTAAAAATTAGCAAATTTATCCGGTAATGTAAGAATATCACGTCACGCTGATGAGAGATAGTAGCTATCTGGGAATACTAAGGAGACTTTAAAAGTGGAAGACCACCCATGGATCAAATTATATTAAAATACAAATTAAATATAAATCCATTAACCTGGCATGAAAGCAGTTGTATCTGTTCTATTTATAAACAATCTTAACAGAAAATAAGTGAAGAAAACATTTACTAAGCTATGAAATGATTGAGGAAAAAATAAAAAAAAGAGATGTACATTGATGAGCTCGTCGGACTTCTGGATTGTAAGGTGTCTCATATTTGTCTCATATTTGCAGGTGACTTGAAACTTTTTAAATTGTAAACAACATCCAAGATTGTGGAGGAGTGCACAGAAATTTGGAAAAACTGAATAATTGGTGTGAGTTGAATAAGCTTCAATTAAATATTAAGAAGTGGAAAGTAGGAACATTTTCAGGAGCAAGGACTTGAAAATGACACGTGCCCAGGTCATTTCTGAGAAAAGGTGTTTTAATAACTACCTAAATAAAATGTAAAGAGCATTCTCATCAATGTTACAAAATCATATCGACCTGTGTTATTTGAGAGGGATTTTTCGTATGCTAATAAGCTAAGAACTATTGCAGTTTATTATAGGGCCTAAAAAGTCACGAGTTCGAGCAGCACGTTGCTTCAGATAAATTTGATAGAGGACGAACTATTGGTATGAAAGAAGAGAATTTAAATTTTTGTGAAATAGCAAGATGATTAAACGTTGTTGTCGATACAGTTATGTTGCCATTGATAAGATGATTTAAGTATCAGAGTATCTATACTTTCTTATAAGAGAAAAATATATACAACCGAAAATTTACAGCATAACCTCAACACAAAAATTTACACAATTTTTATTCTTCTCTTGTTTTTCCTGCAATACATCTTGTTAACTTGATCGAAGAGTCCTGGCCACATAGTTCATAGTACGCTTTCCTTGCCAATCGACGATTTTTAAGAGCCCTTTTGATTTGGCTGAAATTCTTATGTTATAGTACCCCACTAAATACTTTTGTGATAGTTTTTTAAAATTTGTGGTACTCGACCGGAAAAAAAGTTTTCAACTGTTCAAAAAACCAGCCCTTTTTTTCAATTTTTCAAATTTCGCCACTATTAATAATTTTTTAGTTAAATTGCGAAAAAATGGATTTTTTGTCCACATTAAAAACGCGATAGTAGATGTAGAAAAAGTGGATTTTTTTTAAGAAAAAATAACAAAAATGGCGAACTTTGAAAAATTAATGTTTTTTTTTTCAAAAAACTCAGTTGAATTTTGAAAGTCAAGTCAATTTTTGGAAGAGTTGTGACTATTCCAAAAAGCCAAATTAAAAGGGGTTGGGTTCAAAAATGGTCGATATGGCATGGAATGCCTCCACTGATCAATGATCTACTGCAGGATGAAGGCCTCTTCAGCATGTTTCCAACTTTCACGGTCTTGGGCTTTCCTCTGCTACTCGGGTCCAATATACTTAACGATATCGTTAGTCCATCGTGCTTTCGGTCATCTTCGCGGACGTTGGCGATCAAGCGGTATCCACTCCAGGATTGTCTTGGTTCATCTGTCATCCCATTGCTTTGCTATATGACCTGCCCATCTCCATTTCAATTGCTTTACTCTTCCAATGATGTCACAGACCTCCGTTTGTCCCCTGATCCACGCGCAGGACTTTCTGTCTGGTATTGTAATGCCAAGCATACATATTTCCATTCCCCTCTGTACTACCCGAATTTTTTGAATTGATTGTGATGTGAGTGTCCAGGTTTCACTTCCGTATATCAAAACGGATAAAACGCACTGATCGAAGACTTTTCTTTTCAGGCAAAGTGGGAGTCTGCTCTTAAACACTATATTGAGCTTGCCAAATGCCTGCCAGTCACATTTAATACGCCATTCCACCTCCCGGGCGGCACTCCCCTCCATTGAAATCCTCTGCCCAAGATATATAAAGCTGTCCACAATCTCCAAATCCCTTCCTAAAATTAAAATTCTTCTGTCCTGAGAGAAGTTATTGAACATAACCTGACTCTTTTTCAGGTTTATTTTCAAGCCAAATGGTTCGTCGGCCCTTTGCAGTTCTAGTATGCGTCTTTGCAGCTCCTCTGGGTCTTATGAAAGGAGAACGATATCATCTGCAAATCTAAGATCGTTTAAGTTTGCACCATTGATCTTTACACCATCCTGTTCCCAATCCAGAGTACGGAAAACTTCTTCAAGGCCAGGCGAGAAAAGAATAGGCGATATTGCGTCACCCTGCCATACACCTCGTTCTACATTAACTCCCACTTCAAGATCATCAAGGTGAATTGTGGCTGTAGCTGAATCATATATCGATCCTAATAGGTTTACATCTGCTTTATCTACCCCTTGGCTAAGCAGTGCATCCATTATCGCATGCTTTGAGATGGAGTCAAATGCTTTTTCGTAGTCAATAAAAGCCAAGCACAGTGGAATGATGTATTCGTTGTGCCTTTCTATGGCCTGCTGTACAACCTGGATGTGATCTATTGTACTGAACCCACTTCTGAATCCTGCTTGTACTCTTGGTTGTAAGTCATTCAGTTGTTTTAATATTGTTTTAGAAATTATCTTAGTGAAAACTTTGTACAATACTGATAGGAAGCTTATTGGTCGGTAGTTTTTTAAATCTTCCTGTGCTCCTTTTTTATGTAAAAGAATCACTTCTGCATTTTTCCATAAGTCAGGTACTTTTTGTTCTTTGAGGCATTTTGAGTATAATTTTGCCAGTGTTTTATGTAACGTCCGACCACCAGCTTTTAGCATTTCGACAGTGACACTGTGCTTACCTGGAGCCTTGCCGTTTTTCATCGATCCTATAGCATTTGTTAACCAAAAAAGGTTGTGACTATTTTCTGGTTGTGAACTCTGGGGAGTAGGCAGATTGGGGCCTCGGAGTAAATCAACTAGATTCTCTTGAAAATGGCTTCAAAGTGGAAGCCAATACGGCGAGATTTTATAAATCTAAAACGTGGTTCTACTCGAGAACCTATTAATTCTAATACTACCGACCGCGGGAGCCTTTCCGAACATAATACAAAATTAATCTTAGCATATTTTCAATGGTGCTACTTTTCTCTTATTCTTCATCAATTAGTATTCCTGTATTTTAGAGCTTTATCATTTATTCTAAACTGATAGCTAAGTAAAATGTGGAAGAGACGAAGTCGGGATAACATTTTTTTTCCCATTACCACATTTTATTTTACGGCAATCATCCAATCGACCCTCCCAATTGCGTTTAAATTGAAAATAATTTGTTCGATTTAACGCAATTTCACTTAGTGCATAACGAGATCCATTTAGCAATTCAGGCTGAGCGTATTCCCGAATGTCAGGTCCTTTCACATCAAGAAAATCGAATCACGGAAATTCAATCTTAAAAATAAATTATATGAATGTATAGGTCGTATCAGTGAGTCGAATCTGTCACTTATTTTGTATTACCTTTTTTTCCTGTAACAATACGAAGTGGATTTGAGAAATAACCGGCTTAATTATATAAAAAAATTAAATTGTTGTCGGTAGTTAATACTTTAAAATTTTAATTTTAAAAACAATAATTCGAAATAGGTTTCGAATATCGAAATAGAATAATAAGAATAGAATAGAATAGAATATAAATATTCTGAGATTTGCAAAATGAACGATCAGAAGAGGAACTGGAAATTAAATAGTTGGAATAAATTATAGAAGAGAAGCAAACTGGTTGATGGGGACGTCTGGTAATCTGGTAATGGAATAAGAAACGCAAAAGAAGTGTTGGAGACGAAGGCTAAGAAGAGACGAAGAGGGTGACCTAGAAGGATATGGGTAGCGCGACTCATCTGATTAGGATACTACGTAATAAAAACTTAGAGTGGAATAAGGTAGGTAGGAAAGGTAGATGAAAATCGGATAAGTAAACAACTAATAAAGAACAGTCAAACTTGTATTAAACATACATTTAAAACTGATAGTTTATTGAAGTAGTCTACGGGAAGTCTACTGAAGTAGTTTGTTGTCCACATATAATCCGCAGAAATTCAACCGATTCTTTTTTGAATAACATTGGAACAATTAAAACAATATTATGACAAGGTAATCTGCAAAAAACGAAACGCTCGATAATTAAAATCTAGTGAATATAACAGATAAAGAAGATTATCCCGTCAAACTACGTCAAACCTACTAATGAACACCCATGTTACGATATTGTAATCCAGCATTTTAATATAAAATCATTTAACGATGTGTTTTTGTGTGTATATAGATTTCTTGCCCTTGAACAGTAAATGTTTAACTTGTATCAAAGACCGGTATTATTTGTTCCATGAACTTTTCAGTCATACAATTTTTTGTATGTCGTTTTTATGTTCTTGTATTCTGGCCGATATTCGTCTGTTTGTTTGTCCTATGTATACTCTGTTGCAGTCGGAACAAGATATACCATACACCCCATGATTTTCCAGTCTAACTTTGTCCTTGGGGTTTTTAGGATATTTGCAAGAGTTTTGTGTGGCTTGTAGGCTGTTCTGATCTTATGTTTCCTTAGTAGTCTGCCTATCCGATCTGTGATTCCTTTTACGTATGGTAGCTGGACCTTTGGTGTATTTGGTTCATGGTCCTCTATTGTTCTTCGTGTTTGGGTTTCTTGACGGCGAATGGCCTTCCTGATATAATTTTCTGAAAATCCATTTTGTCTAAGGGCTGTGGAAATTTTTGGTAGTTCCTCGCTTCGTGTATCTGGTAGTGTCAGTCGGAAGGATCTGGAAATCAAGGTGTTCGCTACTCCTTGGATTTGAGCAGGATGATGGTGGGATTTAGCTTTGAGTTATCGATCGGTGTGAGTTGGTTTCGTATACACTGTGTATTCGAGTGTTCCAGAAAGCTTCCTTGTGATAAGGAGATCTAAAACGGCAGTTTTTTATCCTGTTCAACTTCCAGAGTGTTTTAGATATGCATTTTTTGTAAATATTTTGTGTGTGTATATATATATATATATATATATATATATATATATATATATATATATATATATATATATATATATATATATATGGCCTGTTTACTTTCTCTACGTCTTTGTATTCTCCTTACAGAAGATTCATTACTTATGGAAACTCAATCCGTTCACGTACTACTTTCCGAACTACCTCTCGCCAGCGTTCTTTATTTCTAGGTAAAATTTCACTAGCAGAGTGAAGTGTAGCGCCATCCTGTTGAAACCGCATATACTACAGATCGATATTATTCAATTCAGCCAACAAAAATCCAGAATACCGCGTTTGCTTACAGCGGACCAAAAAGAACAACGTATTGATGATTGTAACCAGAGTTTGGAGCTGTTTAAGCGAAATAAAAAAAAATTTCATGCGGTGTGTGACATTGGATGAAACATGAATCCATCACTACACTCCGGAGTCAAATCGGCAGTCAGCTGAGTGGACAGCAGACGGTGAAAGCCGTCAAAGCCATCAAAACCACAACCATCGCTAGGCAAGGTTATGGCTTCTGTATTTTGGGATGCGCACGGAATATTGTTCATCGATTATCTCAAGAAAGGTAAAACCATCAATAATGAATATTACATAGCGTTATTGATGCATTTGAAGGATGAGATCGCTCCAAATGAACAAAAGAATAGTGCTGTTTCACCAAGACAATGCATCGAGTCACAACTCGGTGACAACGATGGCTAAATTGCATAAATTGCACTACGAATTCTTTCCTGATTCATCGTATTCTCTAAATCTGGCCCTCAGCGACTATTTCCTTTTCTTAGACCTAAAAAAAAAATGCTCCCCGGAAAGAAATTTTGCTCCAATGAAGAGGTAATTGTCAAAACTGAAGGATATTTTAACGGCAAAGAGAAGTCGTTCCATAAAAAAACGTGTAGATATGTTAAAAAGGCATTGAAATGATTACACTGCCCTTCAAGGAGAATATATTGATGAATAAAGTCGAAATTTGCAAAAAAGTGTTTTATTTGTCAGAAGATGGACTTATCGGCCAATGTATTAACTAACACCATTATTAAAACATCTATGATTTTTCTTCCACAAACAACAACTTAATGAGGACGCTTTTAATTTTTCTGTGTGTAATAAACAGAAAATAAAAATTTTCTTACGATTGGGTTCTCCAAAATACATTTTAAAAAGTTATCTGAATTTTACATTTTTTACCAACAAAAATCCCAATAAAAGGATGTTATTCTGTTTGCGTTTCCATTACATCGGTTGAGGGAAAAAAGGAAAAAATTAAAGTTATGCAAATGGAAAGCTACATTCGCCTTTTTATTCGGCGTGTTTGCAGTAATCGTAAACTGTTTCAAACTAAAAGTAAAGCGCAATAATTACTTTTTTCGCGGCGATCTAAACTATTTGAATTTAATCCAACAATTTTATTGCGTAATAACATTTTTGGATTAAAGGGGTATCTTATTCTTTAATAATTAATGCTGTTTATACCGACACATTGGACAGGGATATAAAAAAAATAATCGATTTTTTTTCCAATAATTGATTTTTAAAATATAAAAATCTATTATAAATGAATCGATTATGTAAAATATACATTTTAATCGATACACAAATTGATCGAACAGTGCCATGTATATCAATATGTTTGAAATAGGTAGGGGCAGGTACCATCGGTAAAACCATGCAGACTAAAGAACATTTTTATTCTGTCGGTTAAACAGTTTCGTATTTTTCCAACAGCTTTATTATTGATTTTCTTTATTGATTGATTTTTAAGACTGTGATCGAAGGTATATTGGAAAAACAAAAAGATCCGTATTGACAAGCAATGCAATCGAACATGCAATCGAACACGACCACAATATAGATATTAGTAATTTAAGACTAAGTGTTAATAATAATAGGGCTTTGGATGCATATGAAAGCATTCAAATAGAAAAATGTAAGAAAATAATGAACCGAGATAAAGGGCCTATCCCGTAGTCAGTCAACTTTTTCAATTATTAATGTAAGGCTTAGCCAACTTCACCGTTCATGATTTTTACACGCTTCGTTAGGTAGAGTTTTTCATATAAATAGTACATAGTTTAGTTTTAGAATTGAATTAAATCATCTCGTGATGATGCTAACATGGTTAGCGAAACGTGCGTCGAGCAGTTCAAAAAAAGTTATTTAGTGTTTAGTGGTAAATCTCTACAAGTTTAGTATTTCACACCAAAGGTTCCAATAGAATAATTGATGGAAAGCGGTGCTCTCTAATCTCTCTCTAAGCTCTGGAATCTCTTCTAATGGTAAAACTCCTAAAAGCGGCTGGCGGAACTATTTTAACTACTAATGAAAAATAATAATGTCCTAACAAAATGCAAATACTGCCCGAAAAAGCTAAAAACAGGTAATAATACTACAAATTTAAAACAACACATGGAACGAAAACATCCCACTATCCTACTAGCTAATGAGAGACGAAAAAAAATTACATTTAATAATGGTGATTGACTGATTTGTGTTTCATTTCATTGATTATTTTGTTTCTGGTAAACAGTGTTACCGCAGGTATTAGGTTCATGTGGTATTCAATTTTACTAATAGTTCATGTGTCCACGCTGGTGTAATGGTTAAAGGTGTTCGTCAAATGTCAACTGTTGCGAGTTCGGTTCTTAACAACTTTTTTTTGTTGTTCTGTATTTATTTAAACTATATTTTAATAATATAAAGTTTGGTTTATAATATTGAATATAATAATTTGAATATTGTTAGGAATCTTAGGGATCTTAATCTATACCAAAATTTACCATTTTTTATAGCAATAATTCTTTTTAGTTTTTTTGTTGTATATATTTTGAAAACTGAAGTTTATTTTATCAAATTTTACTATTAGTTTTGAGAACAGAAGATTGTTTTTTGCGTATTTCATTTATATTTATTTTAATAAAGCATTAATATAATTTCTATATCGTCTATATCATAAAACCAACGTTCATAAAACATAACAGCTGATGCTGTTGGGGGTTATTTCCTAGTAACCTGTGAGTACTTCTTTGTCCTGGGAAAAAGTTATCATAGATAGATACCCAACCGAATTATAGATACTCATATTCGTTCGTCTTGAGACAACTTAGCTTGGTTTTATTATTATACAGAGTGTTAGGTAAACATGCGGCAAAAATTAAAGGGGTTATTGCTTGACTTATTCTAAGAATATTTTGTTGTATGATGATTTTTAAAAAACCCCTTTGTTTCGAAGATACAGGGTGAACAAAATTTACGGCATTAACAACATTTTATTATTAAAAAGTACATGTAAAGTTGCCCAATCTACAATAAATGTTCGAAATGACTTCCTCCAGCCTTGATACAAGTATTCAATCTTCTCGTCATTGACTGCCGAACTCTTTCAAACACACCAGGGTCGTTTCTAATTGAGTTACACCCAGCAATTATCCGATTTCGCAAATCATCCAAATTCTTCAATGGAGTAGCGTAAACTAATGACTTCAGATATCCCCAGAAGAAATAATCCAGGGGGTTTAAGTCCGGGGATCGAGCAGGCCATGCGTGTGGCCCACTTCGACCAATCCAGCGATATCCGTATGTTGCTGTTAAAAAATCACGAGCAACCAAAGTGAAATGTGGTAGTGCACCATCGTGCATAAACCACATTTCATGCCTTGTTACCAATGGTACATCTTCCAGAAACTCAGGCAGCGTTGCTTCCAAAAAGTTGCGATACACCTCGCCAGTAAGTCTTTGTGATAGAAATACCGGTCCAATTAGATAGTCACCTACAATTCTAACCCAAACATTCAACGAGAACTGATGTTGAAAACTATCTTCGCATACCTCATGCGGATTTTCATCTGCCCACACATGGTTATTATGAAAATTCCTTATTGTCTTCCTTGCGAAAGAGGCTTCATCGGTGAAAAGAATTTGTGTCAGGAATAGAAGGATGCGAAGTAAAGTTTGCAATATCTATTGACAAATGCGACCGATGAAATCCACTTACTAGAAAAAACGATCGTTCCAAGTGATCGAGATCGAAAGAAAATTGTTTGTACCTGATAAACTCACTGACGTACACCCTACTTTTATTTTCATTAATGATTTCAACACATATCGAATATGGTTGTCGCAAATTTTGTTCGCCCTGTATCTTCGAAACAAAGAGGTTTTTCAAAAATCATCATAGGACAAGGAATAACCCCTTGCATTTTTGCCGCATGTTTACCTAACACCTTGCATAGAAAGCTATCCAGATTTTCTAAAATAATCGATTTTTTCGAAGAATCGATTATTTTATCTAAAAAAATCGATTTATAAGTAGCGAAGAAAAACCGATTATTAATTAATCTATTTTTCATTCAATGTCACATCCCTACCTTGGATGGCAGAACATATTAGCGTTGATTTGAAAATTTCAAGAACGGTGATTTCAATCTTTTCGACGGTTTGAAAAACCTGTCGAGTTTGATAAGCATCTGCTAGTTGAAACTGAACCCACACAATCGATCCAGAAACTAGCCACAAAGCTTGAAAGAGTTGAAAGAAACCGCTTAATAGACTAAACATGGCTCTGATTCCAAAACGTCCAAAACTGATTTATCGAAAAGGTGCTATTCTGCAGCTTAACAATACAATACTTCGATACAGTCAGAATTATGCAAAAAAAAATTTTAAGAATTAGGGTGGTAAGTGATTCCTCACCCACCCTATTCGCCTGATACTGCACCGCTTTTCCAATGTATGGAACATTTTCTTCGTCGAAAAGAAAAATCTTACTGCGACAGCTTTGGATTATTTATTCCTATAATTATATTTATAGTTCCTTTTATTAACTAGCATCATAATAAATCACGATGACTATATTTCTGAGCCAAAATCGCAAACTTGTTAAAAAACGAGTAAACAAAGCTTGTACCTGTCGGATATAGACGGCAAATTATTTATTTTTACGCTTATTGATGAGTAACACGCGATAGAGCGGTAATTTGTGGACGATTTCACGCACATAGTTTATCTTTATTGAATTTAGGGCATCGGCAATTAGTTTTGTAGCGGCGTGTAGTTTAACATAGATAGAACAATTTTATTTTGTGTCGTTTTTATTAAGCCTTGAATGAATTAATTCGAAATGGCTTGTGTCCCGCATTTACGTGCGGTATTGATAAGTTCGGAAAATTTTCTGTATTTGCAAACTGAAATTTATTCATGATTTTGTTATGTAATCAAAATTTTAATAATATATTCACTTTGACCGAAAAACTGAAAATGGTGCTCATTGTTTATATTAGATGGTATATATTAAGTAATTTATGATTTAAACAAAATATCGTTCAAGTGACCACCTCGATTCTATTTGTACTAGTTCCGATTTGCCAAATTTTCGATAACTCGGTGGAACATATAGGGTGGTACGGCGACTATGGTTGCTCGAATGTTGACTTCAAATTCATCAAGAGTCTTTATTGGTGTAAACCTGTGATTTAACATAGCCCCTAAAATAGTCTAGTAAATAAGGCCCGATAATGCCAACGGACGACACCAAACAGTGATATAATAGGGGCCTGATGAATTACTTGTGGGTTTCACTCACACCAGTAACGACAATTTCACCTATTGACGTAGCCATTTAACCAAAAATTCCAACGCCCAATCTGCGAAGTCCCGACGTAATCGATGGTCAGTTGGCTTAAGTTCTTGTACCAATACAATCTTGTATGGGTGCAAACCGAGATCCAAATGCAAAATACGCCAGGTGGTCATCCTGGATAAGCCCAATTCTTGAGAACGTCGCAAAACAGGCACATTATCATTCTTGGCAATACTTTTAGGAACAGCCTCGATATTTTCGTCAGTACAGCCACTACGACGTCGTGATGCTGGCTTTTGGTCATGAAGACTAAACTTACGTTCAAAGTTATCAGTCGTTTAACCAAAAATGAGCCTCATCCGAGATGATTTTGCGATGAAAATCCGGATCGCTTTCCATTGCTTCCAACGCCTAATCTGCTAACTCCCGACGTAATCGATACAAACGCAAAATACTTCAGGTGGTCATCCTGGATAAGCCCAATTCTTGAGAACGTCGCAAAACAGGCACATTATCATTCTTGGCAATACTTTTAGGAACAGCCTCGATATTTTCGTCACTACAGCCACTACGACGTCGTGATGCTGGCTTTTGGTCATGAAGACTAAACTTACGTTCAAAGTTATCAGTCGTTTAACCAAAAATGAGCCTCATCGGAGATGATTTTGCGATGAAAATCCGGATCGCTTTCCATTGCTTCCAACG
The DNA here is from genome assembly GCA_031761425.1 of Cosmopolites sordidus. Classification (NCBI taxonomy): domain Eukaryota; kingdom Metazoa; phylum Arthropoda; class Insecta; order Coleoptera; family Curculionidae; genus Cosmopolites; species Cosmopolites sordidus. Next base: position 88,572 of record JARFXV010001732.1, on the reverse strand, counting down.
CCTAATCTGCTAACTCCCGACGTAATCGATACAAACGCAAAATACTTCAGGTGGTCATCCTGGATAAACCCAATTCTTGAGAACGTCGCAAAACAGGCACATTATCATTCTTGGCAATACTTTCATGAACAGCCACGATATTTTCGTCATTACGACCACTACGACGTCGTGATTTTGGCTTTTGGTCATGAAGACTAAAAAAGTTATCAATTATACGGCGAATGGCTTGATAAGAAGGAGCAGAATGACCACCATGTTTTGAACAAAATTCTCTTTGAATAGCAACAAAACTTCTCGAATTTTGATAAAATGCTTGGACAATTTTCAGACGTTACGGCAACAAAAGGTTGTTCATGGTCAGTCAGCAAATGTCAAGCATTGAATATCAAATATGGCCGTCATTACCTGTCAAAATTCTATTGGGAGACACTTTACTAAGGTTTCAAGTTATTATAATAACCTTCGATACATTGTTGAATGTATGCATTGATCCTAAAATATTTATTTTTCAAATGTAAATACGTCAGAATTAAAATTGATTCATTCATGTATGTATGAACTGTCAGTCAAGCTTTGTACCTTTTACAATCTAATTAAGAGAAATTATTCAATTTGTATGCGTCTTTAATCAGTTTAAATTAACTGTGTTTATCTAAAGTACAAAATACGGGGCCCACATTTGGAAAAATCGTTACTCCTACTCATAATGCTGCATTGACGCTAAGTAACATCACTTCATTAAACTAGGTGTCCATAGACGACGACTTTCAATGCTTAGTTACAAATTGTTCTTTACCAGAGTCAGCCTCTGCTCAATTAACGTGTCATATGGAGTAAGAATCATCTGATTCAAACATGAATAGTGATAACCCGTCACAACTGATGATGGATGTCCAAGAAAGAGCTCAAAACTAGTTAGAAACGTTTGACAATATTAAAAATATTGCTAATAATACTGAAGTCTTATTCCCTGCTTTGGTACAGTCTCTCCCAAAAGCACCACAACGAACAGAAGGAAAGAGAGGAACAGAAAAGAAAAGTCACGTACTCTAACAGACATTCGCGAAAAAAATGAGATGGATGCCAAATTTTTAGAGCGACAAGATCGGTAACAAAAATCACCATTGCGCTCTAACTCAAAACAAACTGCCTCGCAAACTACTACAGAGAAAAAAGACCAGAAAGAAAATCAACTCTAAGAATTAAAAAAGTCGAGTGAGCTGCAATCAGATCTAAGTAAAGTAATTAATCTCAAAGTTTTAATAACTTAGAGATCTATTTTTATATTGATTTTAAAGATTTAATTGTTATTTTCATGAAAATTACTATGTTCTTAATAATATTGTTTTTTTTATCGTACGTGACATTAATCTTTAATTTGACTAGGATTTAATTTAATACTATACTATTTAATACTTTAATAAGTATGAACATTGATAGTTTCCTTCATATTATCTAATTTTAAAAGTAAAACATTTTTATACTCTTCTCCAAAGAAATTCTTAGAGCTACGATGTTATCAATCCATCGTGTTTTCGGTCTTCTTCGCGGACGTTTGTGATCAAGCGGTATCCACTCCAGGATTGCCTCCATCTGTCGTCCCATCGCCTCGCTATATGGCCTGCCCATCTCCATTTCAATAGCTTTACTCTTCCAATGATGTCACAGACTTCTGTTTGTTCCCTGATCCATGCGCAGGACTTTCTGTCTCGTCTTGTAATGCCAAGCATACATCTTTCCATTCCCCTCTGTGACACCAGCAGTTTTTGAATTGATTGCGATGTGAGTGTCCAGGTTTCACTTCCGTATGTCATAACGGGTAGAACGCACTGATCGACGACTTTTCTTTTCAGGCAAAGTGGGAACCTGCTCTTAAACACTATGTTGAGCCTACCAAATGCCCGCCAGCCACATTCCACCTCCCGGGCGGTATTCCCCTCCATTGAAATCCTGTGCCCAAGATATATAAAGCTGTCCTCAATCTCCAAATCCCTTCCTGAAACTGAAATTCTTCTGTCCCGAGCGAAGTTATTGAACATAACCTGACTCTTTTTCAGGTTTATTTTCAAGCCAAATGGTTCGCTAGCCCTTTATAGTTCTTGTATGCGTCTTTGCAGCTCCTCTCGGTTTTGTGAAATGAGAATAATATTATCTGCAAATCTAAGATGGTTTAAGTTTGCACCATTGATCTTTACACCATTCTGTTCCCAATCCAGTTTACGGAATAGTTCTTCAAGGCCAGCCGAGAAAAGAATAGGCGATATTGCGATGATATATATCATTTATTGTCGAGTTTTATTTAGTTCTAGTAAGAATTGTAATAAAATGATTACGTAAACGAGTAAAAAAAAAACCTTAATGTGAATAAAAAAGTGAAATGTTTGAATATTCCAAACTTTTGGACACATGTGTATATCATACATGTGCCAGTAATTTCAAAGAAAACCAATCTCTATATCAATCAATTGCCATTTGTGTTAAAAATATCGAACAAAATTGAAGTATATTCAACTGAAACATCTGATGCCTTGAAAGTTCAAACATGCAAATTCTTTCACAGAGTTTCTTATTCGGAATTTTTAATACTTCGTCTTGGACGCCACTTGGATGTTTCCACGCATCGTTGCTTTTAGCTTGTCGGATACTTCGAAGAAGAATTTATAGCATTCTCGGTGAGAATTGAAAAGATACGTATATTCGAATGGCTCTCAAAACTATTTACTGTTATTGTGACAAATGTACAATATTACGCGAAACATATTTTATGATCTTCATAAACTTTATAATGGTGCTTTAAAAGTTTTTATTGATTTTTATTGTTTATATGCAGTAAATTCTAAGTTCTCTCTTGTTTTGGCAAACGTGTATACACAGTTATAACCTAAAAAATAAGAGCACTATTTCGAAAATAGGTTTACAAGTAACAAAATTTGCTAATTTTCAAGTAATAAAAGTTGCGATTGCGCGAAGACAATCGCAAACGCGCGAATTGCATAGTTAGATATAAGGTCGCTGATCTGAATGCATCGAATTGCAAGGTAACTACTTTCAACTGTAAATATTCAAAATGCAACATAGAAAATCTGTCTTATTAATCCGACTTAGTACTTTTGGAAGTTTAAACAGAAGGAGAGAACTACAAGCTGAAGTCATTTAGGTTAAAAAATCAGATTGGAAAACAGCATTCCTACCATTTTTGTATCACTAATTCATATGTATTTTGAAAGGATGATCTTCGAAATCAAACTAAATAATTTGATCCATTTTTGGAACCTATTGGAATCTTCGGTGTGAAACACTGAACTCAAAGAGGACTCACTGAACTCTCATATCAGGAGATGATGTAATCTCATGATGAGGCTTAGCGAAACGTGCGTCGAGAACTTTAAAATAAGTGATAAGAATTTGAGTTAATTTCACAGAACACCATTTGGTTAAATTTTTCGAAAATGATTCCTCAAAATTCATAATTTCCTGTAACTGACTTGTTAATTAAAAATTTATTTCTGAAAAATTATTACATGGTCATTTTCGCTAATAGTTAAAAATTGTTAGCCTAACCTCGTATTTATGCTGCTTAATTAGGGACTTAAAAATATTCTTAATATTAAAATATAAAATTCTTAACAGCCACGACATCACTTAATCTTATTTCATCTCATCTCTATCTCAAATGTTAAACAGGTCTTTTTCGGGTTCAATTATAAATTATAATTTTTCCTGACGTAAATAATAAATGAAAATCAATTCATCCCCACTTAATCCGTCTTTAATATTCCTACATTCTACTTAATTATTATTCCTGCCTAAAACATAAGGGTTTCGAGATTCGAACAAGGTCCTGAGCCAGCTTAAAACTTCAAAACGTTATAGGAACTTTAACGATAAATTCCGGAAAAATCTGGATTTGTTTGCTAATTAACGCCAAAGTTTTATTGGCGTGATTTTTTTTCCCTAAAAATGAAATTTTAGAAGCCTTATTTTACGTAATGTTTTTTCTTGTTTCCAGGTTTTGACATAATTGGACAATGTTTTATAATGAAATAATTTCATTTTCAAGAGTCAAATTACTAAAACGAAAATATATATGAAAATTTTAAATAACACTATAAACACTGTTTTTGTCACAGGAATTTTGTAATTATATTTGATTGTATTTATCTACTCTCATTACAAAAACAATATTATCTTTTCCAGCCACTCTCAGTTTTGTTGTGACAGCTACATATTTAATTCCAACCTCTAGAGGTGTTTGTGTATGAATAACGTGATTTTTGAAGTTAGAAGCCATTCCTTAAGCCTCTAAATAGGCCAGGAAAGTGTTTAAATTATCCGGATAGATAACTTATACTTCTCAGCGTTAGTTTGGTTTTCCTGTGCGACATCAAGATAAATCCTGGGCCCTACATATCTGCTATGTAACATATATGAGACTTCTGCTGGGTTGGGCTAAGAGATCTAGACATACGCCCTGTGCCAATGATTTCGACGGAACTAACAGATCACGTAAATGATTATTATTTTTGTATGACTGCTATATGAGGTATCACAACTAAGTCGAAATACACCATAAAGTACCCAGACTTGTCATCAGCAAAAAGACCAATCCCATATAGTGCCAAATTGGGTGTGCCAAGATCTATAAATCCGTTAGAAACTCAAGAAGCTGCTCCTAGTCAAGACGATAACTTAGACACAGTTCAACTTATGAATCAAGGACTACCCTTATTGACATAAGGTGACCTGATTTGGTACGTGATTTACATTTATATAAAAAACAGGCTGACTTTTTAAGTAACCACAAAACAACTTTTCGGGTAACCACAACGCAGAAAATTTCAAAGATTTAATTAATGCACTATTATGCGATAAATACGATAAATGTTAATAAACACGATAGCTGAAAGTTGTTAATTATTTTTTATTTAGGTAAGAGTTATCCAGAAAATTGTCCATTAAAAATGGAAAAAAGGCTAATTTTCGCCTTCTTTTTATAGTTTTTTTGGATCGGTTTCTCTTATAATGCACTAACAGTAATCCCGTAGTATGTTTTCATCCCAAAATCTTTGATGTCGTTCTTCAACAATCTTTAAATCTTGGTGAAAACGTTCCCCTTGTTCGTCACTCATACTTCCATAAGTTTTCAGGGAAAACCCTAAAATGCAAGTGCAGGAAATGAATCTTCAATGACATGTTCACTCCCATCTGTTGAAATTTTTTTAATAAATCAGGAACAATATCTTTATAATTTTCACTTTTTTTATTTCCCAAAAATTCTTCAACAACCATTTTGAATTACTTTCCAGCAACCCTTTCATTAACAGATAAAAGGCTTTCAAACTGAAGATCTTTTAATTAGATGCTGAACCGCATTGGAGCGGGACTTGGGTCGATTCCAGCGTTCGGATGGTTGTTTTTCTTTCTTTCTTCTGTCTGTTTACTTCCTAAATGTTTGTGATTGTTTCTAGGTAAAAGTGTAATATCCGACAACGAATTACCCCTCACTGACGCCCAGTTAAAAGCTGGGTAAGGCCAGAAGCCTTCTGAGAAGTGTTCGTTGGTCACTCGCCAGTCGGTAGGCTTCCCGATAGACTTATGGGTAAGCACATAACCAAGGGTTGATAGCCTGAGGGAGGGTGCTGGCCTGGATTGTCGGTGGCAGATGACCGTGGTTCGGAACCCACGTTAAGCTGTAGGTCCAGTTGCTAAATAGCCTTGCTGATGCGTCTCTAACTGTAAATCCTTTCCTTTCCTTTTTCCATAACATTGGTGAACCAAATGGAAGGTATACGATATCTCCTGATGACCACTTGAGTAAAACGACTCAACAGCTTCCACAAAACCCATGAGGTACCCACTTTTTATCTTAATTCGCAACATCTTTTTGAAAATATAAACTATCGACGAAAGTAACAAAAACGATCAGATCTTTGTTTACACTTTCAATTCGACATCTTAATTCAATTTGGAACAAGATATTTGTTCAATTCTCCTATTGAAACCTTTGGTGTGAAACACTAAACTTGAAGTAGAACATTGTAGATAAACTAATTAGAAAACATAAGTTCAGAAAATTATTGAAAGAATCTTCGACTTTTCAAAAGGATCAGAACACAAAGAAATTCATGGTAATACCATTTGATGCCCAGTTAACAAGAGGACTAGACAAAATTTTGAAAAAAGTGGACATCAAGGTTGTGTACAAACCATATAATAAATTAAGAGAAGTTCTGGGTAATCCAAAGAATAAAGTAGAGCAGCATGAAAAGTCGAGGATTTACGAAATTAGTTGTCAAGACTGTGATCCAAGGTATATTGGGCAAACAAAAAGATCCATATTGACAAGATATAAAGAACATATTGCCCACATTAGATATGGGAGAAATGAAAAATCTTGTGTTTTCCAACATGCAATCGAACATGACCACAGTATAGATATTAGTAATTTAAGACTAATTAAAAGTGTTAATAATAGGGCTTTGGATGCATATGAAAGCATTCAAATAGAAAAATGTAAGAAAATCATGAACCGAGATAAAGGATCCCTTTCAGTCAACTTTTTCAATTATTAATGTAAGGGTTAGTACATTTCACGGTTCATGATTTTTACACGCTTCGTTAGGTATAGTTTAGTTTTAGAATTAGATTAAATCATCTCCTGATGATGCTAACATGGTTAGCGAAACGTGCGTCGAGCAGTTCAATAAAGTGTTTTGGTGTTTAGTGGTAAATCTCTTCAAGTTTAAGATATTTGTTGTTTGAATCGAATAAAAAAATTATAAACTGAAGTCATCACGTGACAAATATGTGACGAATGATCGAATATTTCTGCTAACACTTTTAGGTTTTAGGAAAGTAGGTTAACATATTTATATACATTTCTTTCGGGGTATATAAAGGTAGTGGTACTATACATAGAATTTTAAATAATTCAGATATGAATCTTAATTTGTTTAAATTATTCAATTATTGCAATTGAACGTAAATTTAGGCGAAAATGTCATCGCAATTATTCGAGGCCTTATAAAAAAAGCAATTTATTGTTTATATTTTTCAAACTTTTCATCGATTGTTAATGGTTCTTATAGATCTGCTCTTTGGATATAAAACTACAGGAAGGAGCATATGATCCGGGAAGTGACACCAGAATGATAGCTGCATATGGCCGACTACTTTTTTCGATTTGGCAGTGGCGTATGGCAGTATGAATAAAAACAAGAAACTGATAAAAGTTTACAGTTATTTAAAACAATAAATTATTATTATTATTATTCACGTATGGGTCCTCGAGGACTACGCGAAGTACAATTAGAGGCGTTTGTTGTTGTTAGCCTTCCTTTGCGCCCATACTAATTTCATTCTATCGCTATGAGCTTTTTTCCTTTCGTCAGACCAAGTTGTTCCAGTCTTCCTACATTTTTCTCTCTGGTCAGCCTTCCAAACGTCAACCTTGTATCTGAAACAGCTTCTATCCTGAATTACACTTTGTGTAATATTTGCTGATCGTAAGTCCTCTTTAATTACAGCAATCCATTTAATTATTTCTACTTTAGCTCTACTCCTATTTTCATAAAATTCGACTATTTATCTAGTTAGCCTACTCGGCTAACTAGATAATTCTTTTCTCTTTTCTGATTCTTTTTCTCATATTGATATGTATATCTGTGTATTGTTTGATTTCTTGGTTTTCTCGAAGTCGGTATGTTGTGCTATTTATTTGTTTAAGGCTTAAGATTTTTTTTTCCTTCTTTTTAATGTCCTCTATGTCTCTCTTTCTATTCAAAATGAGCGTTTCTGCCCCATATAGACATTCTGGCTTAATAACTGTCTTGTAATGTCTCAGTTTTGTGTTTTTAGATAGGCATTTTTTTGTTGTATATATTTTGTGTAAGTTTCAATGCCGTTTCAATTGTTTGACATCTACCCTTGTTGGCCGCTTTTTCCAACCCATTTTCCATGATTATTTCACCCAAATATTTGAATTGAGAGAATCGTCTGATCTTACCATATTTTGTTTTTGGAAATGGTGTTCTTAGTCTGTTGCTATTATACTATAAATTATTTTATAATTATCGTTCTCTATTAAATTAATGAAGACTTACTAGATACATCAGAGAAATCTAAAAATTTAAATTAATTTAAAAAAATCGATTTTTTCAAAGAGTAAAGTGTCTTTTATATGGCCAATATGACAAAAAGTTATTAAGAAATTGGAATATCCTCTCATAAAATCATATCATTTCCAAAAACTGGTTAGGTAATTAGTTGCATCTTGTTCCCAGTTGATGTTCATATTTAAATTAGGTATACAAATTCGTAAATGAAATAAAAAGCCCTAATATACACTAAATTATTTATTATTAAAATACAAATATCCTTTCTGTATTTAGTTTTTCAGTATCCCTTAAACAAAATTAACTTTGTATTTGTTCTACAATTTTTTTCGTATACTACACCATTTTTGCAAATATAATTAATTCTTGTAGTGTAAATAGTCAACTAAAGTGTTAGATATAAACTCAAAAATAAACTCACCTTTCACAACAACTAAAAAAAAACTAACTTTCAACAGAAAATGCTATGAAAGATGTTTATCAAAACGATAAAATAAAAAAATGACATATTTTATACAGTCCACTTCAATTGTTGGAACAGCATTTGGGAGTAGTGTCACTTTACATTAGATGTTCGATCAAAACAATCCTCAGCAAAATGATGAGAACATAAAAACCTATTGCGGTTTGGAATAAAGTCAGGTTTTTTTAATAAAATTAATCCACTGTGTGCTTCTTTTGGGAATTTACATTTATAAGTATAATAATTTCTGAAAAGGATTATAAAAAACGTAACACTCTATATGATTAGTTAATCATATAGAGTGTTAGGTAATTAATTAATAAAAATGATCTGTTATTTGATCCAATTGATAAATGCACGACGTTTTTCTTATATGCCTTCAGAGCTACATCCTTTCGTAAACTATACCATGTTGTGAATTCCCTGAGTCCAAATTGTTGTGAACTTCGATGAATGAGCATTTCTGGGTCTTCAGCAACACTTTCACGTACCAAATTAATATGCCCTTGTGGACGACCACTACGACTATAAATTACACTTCTTTTATCTTCCACCGATCCAGTTTTTTGATATTTTAGAACAATTCGACTGATAGTGCTTTCAGATGGACGCTGGTGCAAACCGTAAATATCAGGTAACTTTCTAAAAACATTTTTCACTCAAACACCCATTTTCGTAAGATAATTCGACAATTTTGACGCATTTTTATAAATGTCATACATTACACTTCTGAAGTGAGACTAGACCCAGGCAAATTCACAACACCATTCGTGTTTTAATCAAGAATTAAAAAAAAAAACACTCATTAAGAAAGATCAGCGATTTAATAGCTATTCTTGTTATAATTTATAAACTATTATAATTCAAAAACCATTATAAATCCAATAAATATTGTATGCACTTCGCAAAACAAAATTTCGAGAAAACAGCCAACACCCACGCTATGATAAACAGAATAGTGATGTAAACAGCACGCTATACGGGATTTACAATTTTCAGCGGGGAAATTAAAATTTTAGCAATTCGTCTAAAAGTGGAAAACTGCTGAAAGTGACAGTCGAATTTAAACGTAAAATATATTGTGAAATGTTTTCCCAATGAAAACGGTTTGAATCGAATAAAAAAATAACCTGAAGACATAATTTTAGAGAAGTGTTATTGTATTGCGAGCTGTCATTAATGAGAACTATTCATATTTGGATTTGCTCTTTATGTATCTCGAATTGCTCTTTATGTATCTCGAATAACAAATAAAAAGAAACATTTTACCATTGAAAATGGTTTTATTGTTATTCAAAATATTCTCCACGATGTTCCATATACTTTTGAATACGTTTGAACCAATTTTCATAGCACTTTTCCATTCCGATTGAAGTATCTCCAAAACATGTATTTTGAACGCATCAAGCGTTTCTTCGGGCGTCGAAAATCCTTGACCATGTGGTTTATTCTTCACCAACGGGAACAAAAATAAATCACTGGGTGCCAAATAAGGATTGTACGGCGGATTCAAAGACTCTTGGCAAACAAATGGTTGTGTGCCATTCAGAATCGACCGTTCTACGATTTTCTAGCGGCACTGTAGCCGCATGCCCATTTATCCCAAACAAACAGGCGATCATTTGTTTCAAAGCGTTTTTTGCGCGAATAACTCTTAGTTGTTTTTGGCCTCATTTTGAAAGACTCATACATCAACTGCTGTTTACTTTCGGACTTATACGCATACATCCAAGATTCGTGACCTGTGTAGATATTATACATGGCTTTTGACGCACCACGATTGCATTTATTTGAGCATTTCTTTGCACCAATCGACACGAGCCGTTTATTGTCAAATTATGCGGAATTCAACACGCACAAATCTTCTTCAGGGCTTGCGCCAGGAATGACCAGGTATGCCTTAATCTCATGGTATGTCACACAACGGTCTTACTTTATCAGTTCGCGCGCAGTATCGTCGTTTTCTGGCACAACAACCGATTTTGGACGACCTTCTTTAAATTCTTCTGTGAGCGAACGACAGCCACGATTGAATTCACTAAACCAGTGATATACAGTGGTTTTAGATAGGGCTTCATCGCCAAACGTCGAAGTGAGTTGATCGATGCACAGTTGTAATAAATCATTATACGAATATTTTCACGGGTTAATAACATTTTTTGCCTGAGATGAAATGTTCAAGTTGTCAAACAATACAAATAAACGTTATGTAGTATACAGTATGTATACAGTCAACATCAAAAAACATCATACGAACCCTCGTCTACACAATGGAGTTGACGTTTATACTGCGGCTGCAGTTTACATTAAGCCCCCTATTCAATAAAGAAACCTACACATTTTTAACAATTTCCTTAGCATCGGGCAATAAATGTTTTCTTTTAAAATTAGCACTATCAGAGAAAGACTGGTCATTATCTTGCCTAGAACGCCACATTTTTAGCACGTTTAGAATAACAAAAAATACGATCGAAATTATGGAACTGCACTGTTTAAGAAAATAATGCGAACTAAACTAAAACATTTCGGAACTACTATACCAGGTGTAAAATTAATTTTATCTTTTTACCTGTTATTTTACTAGGTGCGGTCCTGTTTACGTTTCTTGCAACTTTGCCGGGTTTCGTTACGGCAGGGGTTGTTAAGAGTTTATTGTAGCCAATCGGTCAAACATAACGCGCTACCTGCAATGGCACAATAACATTACATAAGAGATCCATATCCGAATTGAAGTTGATTGAGTGTTCTTTATCATTTCATCAAGCATTCATATAAAATATAAAAATCTATTCGTAGCTGGAACTATTGAAAACAGAATGTAGTCATCTAACATTTCCACATTACGCACATTTGCCGCAAATAATAGAGGTCAGCATCCCTTTCGGGCTATTAACTATTAATGTGTTCTCAACTTCAGTCTGTTGAGATGACCTCCGACCAGCGAGTGACCAAATACCTTCCAAAAAGCATACTTTGCGATGTGACATAAGGGTTATGTCTTGACGAATTTTGCGTTCTTACTTTACAGCTCCGAGTTGGATGGTTTAATAAATCTTCTAGATCTCTAAGTTTGAAGCTATCTCGGACATGTTCAAGCAATTAATTCCTTTTCTCCTAAGATAGTTTGTAAAAGCTTTAATGAGTCAAGTTTTTATTAATGTGAAACAAACTTTAACTGTAACATAAACGTATAAAATAGCTCTACAGATCTTGTCAATAAGTTATGACTTTAATATTATCATACTCTATGAGCGAATATTCTTCCATCTGATCTAATAATTAAAGTTCCTAATGCCGAAATATATACGAGGTATGTTTTTAAATAAGGCCCGTTTTCAGTAAGAAGAAAAATACTATAACATTCAAAAATATTTTTCTTCCATATTGTATATACTTTTATCTACTTCTCTACGTAATTTCCATTTTTGTTCAAAGATTTGTCATACTGCTCAACTAGTTTTTGAATTTCGACGTCAAAGAAATCTGCCGCCTGTGAAGAAGCCCAATTTATGGTTGCAGTTTTAACTTCTGCGTCGTCGTTGACCCGTTGACCACCAAGAAATTGATTTAAGTACCGCAACAACTAAAAATCACTGTATGCAAGGTCTGGACTGTAAAGTGTATGATCCAGTTCTTCCCATCCAAAAGACCATGTTGAGACCAAATTACCTATTTGGTTTTCAGTCTGGTTGGCGACGACGTGTGTCGCCATTCCATTGACTGTTGCTTGGACTCGTGTGAGACACCCAAGTAATAATGTGATCTAACAATTCATTTCCTTCCTAATTGTATGGAGTCAAAAACGATAAAAACGATGAATTTTCACTGCTACCAAGTTTCTTGTACTCAAGAATGGAATTACAGATCGTATTTCACAGTCGGCGGGCAACTCAATTTTCTTAAACATTATAAACTTCAATTCTTCTATTGGAATCTTTGGTGTGATAGGAAGAGATACATTCCTAACGATTCAAATCATAGCTTTAAAAATAAGATGGCTAGTTTAAATTTTATGGTAAATAGGTTAATTAATTTTCCTTTAAATAAAGATAATTATAACAAAGAATTTAAATTAATTAGGGAGGTATCTGAAGTGAATGGTTATAATAAGAACATTATAGATGAACTAATTAGAAAACATAAGTTCAGAAAATTATTGAAAGAATCTTCGACTTTTCAAAAGGATCAGAACACAAAGAAATTCATGGTAATACCATTTGATGCCCAGTTGACAAGAGGACTAGACAAAATTTTGAAAAAAGTGGACATTAAGGTTGTGTACAAACCATATAATAAATTAAGTTCTGGGTAATCCAAAGGATAAAGTAGAGCAGCATGAAAAGTCGGGGATTTACGAAATTGGTTGTCAAGACTGTGATCGAAGGTATATTGGGCAAACAAAAAGATCCATATTGACAAGATATAAAGAACATATTGCCCACATTAGATATGGGAGAAATGAAAAATCTTGTGTTGCCCAACATGCAATCGAACGTGACCACAGTATAGATATTAGCAATTTAAGACTAATTAAAAGTGTTAATAATAATAGGGCTTTGAATGCATATGAAAGCATTCAAATAGAAAAATGTAAGAAAATCATGAACCGAGATAAAGGACCGATTCCATTCAGTCAACTTTTTCAATTGTTAATGTAAGGCTTAGTACACTTGACGGTTCATGATTTTTACACGCTTCGTTAGGGTAGGGTTTTCATATAAATAGAACATAGTTTAGTTTTAGAATTAGATTAAATCATCTCCTGCTGATGCTAACCTGGTTAGCGAAACGTGCGTCGAGAAGTTCAAAAAAATATTTTGGTGTTTAGTGGTGAATCTCTTCAAGTTTATTATAAACTTGTACAATTCAGCACAGAGATAGACAAAAAGGCTGCATAACCGGGCATATCGAGAATTGATTTCTAAAACTCACCAAATTTATTTTCAGTTTAAACAAATACATTTTGAGCTGACCTTTGTTCTAAACCGCAAGCGTACTCACATATACAAAGCACATTAAACGATCGAAGATTCAAAGACGTGGAAATTTTCAATAGAGTCGAGCAAATGAAAAAATATATATATAAATATATATATATATATATATATATATATATATATATATATATATATATATATATATATATATATATATATATATATCCGGAGTTTCCCTTTGAAATATTGGATATGTGAAAATATAGGATCTTTATATTGTGACCATTCGATAGAAATATTTTTAATAACGCCATTTTTACTTCGATTTATTTATAAAATACGCCTGAAGACAATAAGGGATTAAAACAAATGAATGAACTTACAACCTGTCACATAAATTCCCAGGTGACAGTTCCATTTTTTTGTCGAATTGCAAAATCATTTCAGATATTCATAAGAGCCTATAGGAACAGCTCAACACTGCAGCTGCAGAGAACATCGCGTAAATGAACCAAATTGCAGGCCTTATGTAGGCCTCCAATTTGACACATCATTAACATAGTGACCTTAGTTTCAACATTTTTGATATAAGACAGCCATTTCCAAACTGAGAGGAGTGGACTAGTGCCAATTTAATAAAATTTTATAAAAAAAATTAAATAAAAATATATATCTAAAAATAAACTTTCGTAACATAACATTAAATTTTATAACCTATTTTTCATTAAACCTAATTCACTCTGACTTCAATTAACTCCACAAACGAAACGTGAAAATAAAAACAGCGATATACGCGAAAAAGTAACCGAAAATTGGGTCTTCAGAATGCATTTTACCATTTTTTATGGTTTCTGCCGTACGAAATTGTCATCGTTCTCAAAATTGTATATTCCATTTCATTAGCTTTTGCTTGATTGCCGCATTTATTTATTTACTGAGAGATGAGACGCTCGGTTATTTATTTTTGGTTGAATTTTCGACAGTCAAACTTATATCCATTAGGGTCGAGACTTCTTGAAGCGAGAATTCCCGGACATTTGGCCGTACTCGAGGCGAGACAAAAGCGTCGAGGAATCAAGAAATCGTGTCTTGATTGCTTGAATCAGGTCACGAACGGGAACAAAAATAAATCATTGAGTGCAAGTCCGGACTGTACGACGGATGACGCATCAATTCGATGTTTTGACCGATCAAATATTAAGTTGTTCGCTCCGATGTGTGAGAGCTCGCCTTGTCATGGTGAAGAATGATCCTGCGTCGCAGGTTATTTTTTCATATTTGTTCGAAGACAAACAAATTGTTGTGTATCATTCAGAATTGACCGTTCTACGATTCGCTAGTTGCACTGTCGCCATATTTATTCAGAAAAAAACAGACGACCATTAGCTTTGAACTGCTTCTTGTGCGAACAACTTTTGTTTGGATTTGGTTCATTTTGAAAGACCCATAAAGTTGACTACTATTTACTTTCGGGCTCATATGCATAGATCCAAACTTTGTCGACTATGTAGATGTTATACATGGCTTTTGAAGCACCACGACATTAATTGACACATTTTTTTTTTAAAACACACAACATTTTTTATGGCTAAATGTTCAAGTAAAATCTTATGTATGTTGTCATACTAATATCCAGGGATACCTCAAACTCACGGTATGTTACATAACGATCTTGCTCTATCAATTCGCAAACAGTATCGTATTTTCTGGCAGAACAACCGATTTTGGACGACCTTGTTTAAATTCGTCCGTGAGCGATCAACGACAACGATTGAATTCACTAAACCGGTGATATGATGCGGATATAAACCGGTTCATATAAAACTCATCATCAAAAGTCGAAGTGCGTTGATTGTTGCACTGTTATTGAGATAATCCACCACGAAAGTCGTAATAAATGAAAATTCTCAGTTAATCCATAAACTAAATTCAGAGATAATTCCATTTTTTGAAATTTCTAGTCAATAAACAACTTAAAGAGCGCCCGTCAGATGGCGCCTAGCAACCCACGTAATGCCTTGCTTATTCTTGCCACCTAGATCTGGGCAGTTTAACTTGTTTCTTGGCAATTTCATTCTACCATGCAATATAAATTCTTGTTTTTTATCATTGATTATTCGATTATTTGGTTATGATTTTGTTTTTGATAAAGGTTTAATCTAATTTCGTACAGGCCCCATCCATCATTTATTCCTTTACGATAAAAAGTTCTGTGTCTTTCTGAATATTTGTTCTGTGTTCTGTTATTTTCTGAAACTATCTCTACGATATTAATTGTATTTGTGTGATATGAACACATCAATTAGCGGATTATCAGCATCGAATATGAATATTAATTCTAAACACCAGAGTGTTATAACGTAAATTTCGTATCCGTTTTAATCCCTAATTTAATTAATTAAATGTTTCCCTAAAAAGAATACAATTCAATTACAAACCGAAAAGCATTCTGAAAGGAACGAACTTGCAACTCCGAAATAATTAATGAAAAGAGAAAAGAAAGGTGCATGGATACAATTCCACGGAGGCAAATTGACAACTGAATGGAAAAGTAGTTTTTGGCGGAAAAGAATTTTGTAAGATTTATTGATTATTAAAAAAAAAACATTTATCATAGAGATATCTTAGAAATGTTTAAACTAATTCGTTTTTCAAAATGACTTATTAGATGTACACACGAAAGTTCAAAGATATTTTTTCACTTGGCTCTTTACCAGCATATGCAGGAGTGTTACTTGATGGCGAGGGCGACCTGGTGCCTATTCTCTGTAGGAGCTGGAATTCATATGTTGGATTCACGTGTTGTCACAAGACCTGGTGTGGACTTGGAAAATGTAAATTGTGACACCTTGAAAATAGCAAAAGCAATTTTTCTCACCTTGGATACGCCTCTGCCATAGGAATCCATAGATAACTCCAGTTTCTTATAATGGTTAGGTCACCATTTTTTTATGTCTATAATATTTTCAGTTTTGGGCCGTATTTCAAAATTTTCATTAGCCTTAACTATAAGTTTTTCATACAGGGCTGGTATGTAAATGCTGTACTTTTTTTCGAATATGTCTCTTTGCTGTCCTAAACATTATATCGTTTGTTATTTTGTTCAGCTACCAGTGATAAAAGAATACGGACCATGGCTTGATATCGATTTTGTTCGGCACAACCATCCGAAAATAGGTGCAGCTCTTCAGCGTCATTACCATTTTCTTTTAATTATTGATTGATTTGTCCGTTACTTTGTGAAAGTTCATTTTTTAAAAAGGAATAAAACAAATTTTTACCTTGTTAACTATCATTTTTATTTTTAAACAAAATTTGTGTGACTATAGTTTCGTGAAACGACTTTTCATTCTCAAACACTCCTTTAAAATTAAAAAAACTCGTTTTAGATAAATTTAATTAATTAATTAAAATTTAAAAGTGATAGATTACAAAGTAAAAAATTGTTTTATTCCTTTTTTTAAATATAATCTAGCACAAATGTACCTACTGCGTTGGACCTTTGTTAGCGACTCCTTCCCGATAAGAATAAAATACTTTCAAATGATAAATGGAAACTTATACAGCCATAATTGACGTAGATAAAAAAAAACTTCCTGCACTAGAATATTAGGCAGTGGCAAATTTTGCCATATACCTGTGAATCATTATTGCCCTTAGTTTCTATTTCCTGTATGTTTTCTTAAAATTTATTTGCTTGTCTTTTGTGGATCTCAATATCTCCTTGATAGATCTTTGATAGATAGTTTTTTGCATTATCATTAAGATGTGGATTTTTTAGTTTAATCTTTAACTCTTCACACACTGTATTTTTTCTCCTTTATTTGGGTTTTTCGCCACTGTCTAAAACTCAGAAAATATCAAAAATACCTGTTCTTATTTAAAGAAAGAATCACTGGGTAAAAACAAAAAACCAAACGGAGACAAATTTCTCAGTGATTCTTTTTTTTTTTGTAATAAATTTGCCTAACGAGAAATTTGTCTCCGTTTGGTTTTTTGTTTTTACCCAGTGATTCTTTCTTTAAATAAGAACAGGTATTTTTGGTATTTTCTGAGTTTTAGACAGTGGCGAAAAACCCAAATAAAGGAGAAAAAATATATGAACACGCCACAATCATTCAGACATTTCTTCACACACTGCACATACATCAATTTGCTTTCTGCCAAACGATAAGCAAAAGTTCTCCTGGACATATTTTAAGTAAAACTTAAATTTCTTTTTTATTATAGTAGTGTACATATTTAACAGGAAATTACTCTATATGCTCCCGTATTTTAGTTAATGTATCACCAAATATTGCATTGCTTCGTGATCCTTCTGAATTTCATCTGTGATCGATGCCTTTTCTGAATTTCATCTGTGAAAACGTCTAACTTGTTTCTCAGAAAATCCATGGATGTTGCAAAACATTTTCAGATATATCCTCCATTTATTTTAAATTGCATTTTTAAATAAAGAAAACGACAAACATTATCTTGAAGTAATAAAATAAGTGCTATAGCGGTAACATCATCAGGAAACAAACATAATGTAAACATAGACATCAGACAAGCTCGCGATTATCCATTTGATAAAGATAAAGTGGGGCTATGTCACATCTGACTGCTTCGTTCCGTTTCACTTGAAACAAGGGGTATAATTATTCTTTTTATACAGACTTTAAAGTAATAAAAAGTAAAGTGTTAGGGTTAGAGGCGCATCAGCAAGTAGGTTATTTAGCGACTGGACCTACAGCTTAACGTGGATTCCGAACCACGGTCATCATCTTCCGACAAATCCAGGCCAGCACCCCCTTCGGGCTATAAACCCTTGGTAATGTACCCATAAGTCTATCAGGAAACCTACCGACTGGCCAGTGACGAACGTAGAACACTTCTCAGAAGGCATCCGGCATTACCCAGCCTTTAACTGGCGTGACTGAGAGGTAATTCGTAGTCGGATTTTACACTCTTGCCTAGAAACAATCACAAACATTTAGGAAGTAAACAGACAGAAGAAAGAAAGAAAAACAACCATCCGAGCGATGGAATCGAACCAACTACCGCTCCAACGCGACCGGCTATACAGACTTTAATTTTCGATTAATTTATAAGTTGGTTTGTGGTACATGAAGATGTGCCCTTTTCAAAATGACAGGTTCAATTATCTTGGAAACTGCACGTACGAAACAACACTGATTTATAATATCCTAGAGAATTTTCGTCTCGTGATAAATCTTAATAAAAATTTAATCCGAATATTTATGTATTATGTTTTTTTTTGCTAAATTCTTCTTCCACCTCACAACATTTCAATTTCCATAAAAGGTTTCAACTTTCTAATTGCAGAAACTTGAGTCCCATTCACTTGTCACTTTGAACTCGGGGAATTGTATCTGTGCGAGTTTCTTTTCTCTTTTGTTTAATTATTTCGGAATTGTACTGTTCGTTTCTTTGCAGAGGATATTTCTGTCTGTATTGTCATTGTATTATTTCCACAAATTGGATGTACTTTTTTTTGATTTATTACAAAGTTTAAGTCGAGAATGAGCAGCATTTATTTAATCAAAGTAAAAAGTGACTAGAGCAGGAGTTTTAATATTTTCAAAATATGTGTTCAATGAGACTAATCAGGCACATAAATGAAAGTAACACAGCACATAAATGAAAGTTCTATAGGTATTTAATAAAATTGACACACAAAAATATAAATTGACAAAAAATTATGAAAACAGCTACAAATGGTTAGTCAGGTTAGTCAATGTGACGTGTGGGCTCGCTAATCTCCACACATTTTTTCAAATAGCGGAATAAGACTAGATACTGCTACTCTTACGGAATAAGACTAGATACTCCTGCTCCACGTTGATCTTTGATCGATATTTGCTCTTTATTACAGCTACAGCTTCAAATTCGGCTTCGCATAGATATGATGTTGCAAAGGGAATGAGAATCCTTATAGCTTTGGAACTTAGACTTTGATATTCATATTTCCCCGTTATCCAATCGGTACAAGCAAATTTTGGTTTGGGTTTTAAGGCTGTTGTCGCATGAGAGTTAAATGAGACTCTCTTCTTTCTGCGAAGTGAATTCTGGTGGAGCTTGAGCACGGAAAGGATCTTCGATCCACGCGAATTTTTCGACATCGTCTTCCGCAAAGTATTTTACAAGCCATTCAGAAAGCTTTGAAAGAAGTTCTGTAAAAAGGGACAGCAAGTCTTGTGAAAAAACGAACTCATTCGAGCACAAACACATATTTGTATAATTTAGAGAAACAATCTTGACCGCCATCCTCATTAATTTTTCTTATCCACAACTGCAGCTTTTTCCTAAACGCCACAATCGTCTCCAAAAGTTACAGATGTGCATGTTATTGCCTTGAAGAGACAGATTCAAGGCATTCCGTTTCTCAAATATGCTAGTTTCACCAAAAGGGTTCGGTTCGGAAGAGTACCTTGAATTTTCATGACCTTCCTCTGGCAGAACAGTGTGCATTTCTTGTCATAACTCATTCGAGTTATTCGCACGGGAAAATACGTTTCCATGTGAAAGCCATCGTGAACTGCAGTAGTACAGCAGGTCCGTGTGTCCACCTCCCATCTCTATGCAGAGTTTTTTGAACAACCTGACTTTCAGTGGCCTGGTTTTTATGTAGTTTGCTTCGTCTATGACACGTTCTAATATCAAATTCAATTGAGAACTCGTGTACTTCGATGCAAGTGCTTCTCTATGGATGATGCAACGGGAGCACATAGCATGTGGAGCTTTGCTGGGAATAAGTGCCTGTAATCCTCCATAGCGCCCAGACATTGATTATGGTGCTCGATCAATTACATATATTTTCTGTTATAAATTTGTCAAGCATCTCAAACAAGTCTTGAGCATTTGCGGTTTCAACGATACTTCTGCAGAACAACATAGAAGGTTTTCAACGATAATATCGAATCCATATCCATAATCGATAATCCAAAAAAGGTACATAACAAATAAAATGTACTTCTTTATTACCGTCAGTAGCCTCATCAAGTTGCAGACCAAATTCCTTGCATATCATTTTGTACATTAATTGATCATCGAGATCCTCAGCTGTATGATGGATTCTTCGATTAATAGTGTTGTTAGACAAAAGTATCTTTAAAATTAGTTTTTCCGCTGATTCTTCCACCATAACATTAATCACGTCAAGAACAGCCGGTAGAATAAGCTTTTCTGCGATGGTGTGAGGTTTTTTGTACTTTGCCACTCTGTGTGCCACCTTGAAAGAAGCTAGAAGGGCGTTGTTAGGTACTGAGGCTTGTTGAGGGAACTCATTTTTTTGCTTTTCAAAATTTTGAATCTTCCCACTAAAAAACTGTATAAAATCTCTATAAAAAACAATATTAAGGACTAATATAATGATCTATAATTAATAAAGTGCCGATTCTGCGATATTTCAGAATTTTGTCACATGATTCAACATAAAAGTGCGACTTACTTTTCTTTTTTTATTTGATTCGATTTTTTCATTTTCAACAGCGTGCTCTTCAATAATAGTCGATTCGGTAACCGCCACTCAAACTGAAGATATTACTCTTATTTTCTCGAAATCTAGAACGATTTCGGTCAATTGAAGTGCCTCAAAGGGCATAAAACGATATTTTATTTGTCTTTGTATTTATTTAGTTATACGTCTGAAACTCAATATTAAATTTTCTAGCTAGAATCTGAACAGTATTTTCTGAAGGTAATATGAACCATTATTTATTAGTTTTCTTTAAAACTGAATAAATATTAGATTAACAATAATTTATTTATCAAAATAAGAAAATAATAAATACAAAAATGGTTCATTTTCATAATGAAGTCTTTAATTGTATGAAAAAAGTATTGCTATCGGTTTCTTGAAACCTAACGATTACGTCATAAACAAAATCCATCTAAACTAAGAATTGTACGTATGTCTTAGTTAGAGCCATCCAGATTACAAACAGATCGAGGCCAACGAAAAAAATTTCTCGTCGAAGCCGAGCCACCAATCAGGTTCCAGCTCTTTAGTTCGCAAATTAGTCAGTAGAACGTCAATTTGTTGATTCTGTAGTTTTAAATAATAATAATAATTTAGAACGAATAAAACATCAATAAAATTATAAACTACATAATATATAATAAAAAAATCCTTATTTTATCACTTAAACTGTGGTGTAAATGTTGAAAAACAACTTTTATTAATAAAGAAACGACAGAAAACGTGAATAATTTTAGATTATATGAGGTAATATATTTTATCTATGATATGAGGTGATCCATGAAACTACCATATATGGGAACTATACACGGAATTACACGAAATAGCTAAGATAACCGGTTTTGTTGCTCTCTCTCTTTCTAACTTGTGTTAAATGCATTGGTTATGTTTTTGAACTTACAGTAATACTTCTTTGTCTAACACGTTGCAAAATTTTAATAAGGATTTCCTAGCTTTCAGCTTACTGTTCTGACGTAATCGTCAGGTTTTAAGAATTACACTGTTTTAAACTTAATGGGCGTGAGTTTCGGTAAGCAAATTCGCATCATTAAAAAATTGTAAAAAAATAGTTTTGATTTTTAATCATTTTTATTTTAATAATCACAATTTTACATTTATCATGGGTTTGAGTCTTTTTAATGTCCTGACGATGCTAACTTAGTTAGCGAAACGCTCATATTAATTTCTATAAATTATGAAAAGAGAGAAAGTAAATATATATTTTTGTGTATGTCAATGATACTTACATTGACAATTATTAACATAATTAATTATTTACATAAGAACAGATATTTTTTGAGTTTTAGATCGTGGCGAAAAACCCAAATAAAGAAAAATATATGAACACGCCACGATCATTCAGACAATAATTTAGTTAATATGAGGGTGTTGCTAGTCTTGTTGACTCTATTAAATCATCTCTGGATGATGCTAACCCGGTTAGCGAAACGTGCGTCGAGAAGTTCAAAAAAAGTGATTTGGTGTTTAATGGTAAAGCTCTTCAAGTTTAGTGTTTCACACCAAAGGTTCCAACAGAAGAATTGATCAAAGAAATGCTCAAAAAATACAATCGTGGTACGTCAAAAGCCGTGCATAATAGCTACACAGATAACAAATCTTGGATTTAAGCGAATAAACCCGAAAGTAATCAGCACTCGACTGTATGGGTCTTTCAAAATGAGCCAAACCCAACAAAAGTTATTCGCGCAAAAAGCACTTCGAAGCAAATAGTCGTGTGTTTTTTTTTTGGGATAAATGGGTCTGCTGTTACAGAGCCACCAGAGTTTGCCAGATAGCATATATTCCATTAACACAGAATGATTTTAATAAGAAGCTTAACATTATTAAACAAATGGCAGTTAATAATAATTAGCGGAATTACTTTAACGGAAATTTATCCGGTAAATCTAACTAAACCTTCATATTATACTTTAATAAATCATATAGGAAAACCTTCCAATGAAATAGCAAAATTTCTAAATAGACACAATTACGCAGTAGCATTTAAAACAAACAAGAGTTTGTGCAAATATATCAAAATTAACAAAGATAAAATCCCAAGTGAAAATAAGCCAGGAGTCTATATGTTAACTTGTCCTGTTAGTCCAATAGCTTACGTCGGTCAGACTGGTAGAATATTCAAAAAACGAATATCAGAACACAAACAATCATATATACATAAAAGCACTGATTCAGCTTATTCGGAGCACCTCCTAAGTAATGATCATAAGTTCGATAATAATTTTAGGAGTCGTTAGAAATTAATAAATTAAAACGTTCAAATATAATGTTAAATGACCAAATAGAAATAAATAAGTTCGTCTTTATTAAACTTGTAATTTAACACATTTTTCCCTCTGTAACATAGTATAGGATGTGATCGAGTCAGATACAATAAAAATACATTACAGATAGTTTCAGTGTCACAAAACAAAGAATTTTTGAGAAATAATCTAACTGTAATTAGATAGAGGTAATTTAGTGTATACTCTGAAGAAGCTACTGTGTTGGCGTAACATGTCACAATAATATAATTCAGTGAAAATCGTATAAAACTGTAGTTTTACTTTAAATTAATTCATAATGGATTTTCGCCAAGTAAAAGTTGAAACCGTCAATTATTGGCAGAAATCTTTAAACAAATAAGAACAAACAACCAGGGAGGCAGAAATATTCTTCATCACGACAACGGAAGCTTTGGCACATCGAACCGAACAACTCAATACTTGACCGGTCAAAACATCCACCGTACAGTCCTGATTTGGCACCCAATGATTTCTTTTACTTAACCAACCAACACCAACATTTGAGTATGGCTGATACACTTAATTAAAAGAAAATGTTTTAACGTTTATTCGTTAAATAATAGCACATTATTTTTTTGATAAATATACTTTACGAGTATTTGCTTAAAATGATAATTCGTCATAATTCGCTTTTCGATTGGCAATTTAATCACTGCAATTAGTTTTCACGGAAACCCTTAGATTTTTTACCTTTCTTGTAACGATTTTTTTTTCTTTCAAATGATGTGAAAAATCATTGAATAAATATACGAAATTACACCCTGTATATACCGAAAATGATTTTTAATGAAAATCAATTTGTTTACTCCTTTGTATTACCAAACTCCTCCTTTGATTGCCAGAAATTTACTGACTGAACATACCCTAGCAATTCAATGTCAGTTAATCCGAATTCTATTTATAGAAAACAGATTTGAACTAACTGAATTGTAATCATCCACCAAAAACTAAAACATAAGCAAAAAAACGAAAGGAAAACGAATTATGGAAATCATAATAATTAGATGTGCTGAAGTTCAGAATCAAAGAATCAAATGGATTCCAGAAATGGTGAATTTTATCCTTGTTCGATTTACGTTTGATAGCTTCGAGCGGCAAAAGGAAATTACTTGAACCTGAGCAAATAATCTTATTAATTCTCAAAAAAAAACATTTTAATCAAAGGAATATTTATATAAAATGCCAATCTTTAAGAACGACCAAGTTGGATGAAGCGTAAATTTCTGGTATTCGAATAATTGTTTGTTTTAAACGCAAAACGGAATATCATTATAATATAAAAAGCATTCCAGTTTAAATAAGAGATTTTAAATTAGCATTAAAATAAATATTAGAAAATGTATACATTTATAAAGTGTCAAAAGTGTAAAATCAAACTTAAATTAAAACCTCTAAAACTTATTCAGAAGAGACTGCTAATACCAAAGTTCGACCCAACGAAAATAAAACCAGCCATAACAGAAGAGCTTGATAAACAACCAGCACATAACTGGCAAGAATTGAAACAAAAAATTATTAAAACAGCCTTAAAGTTGGTCCCTTTACAAAAACGTAGAAAACATTGGGGTGGGATGAAGATTGCGTGCAAGCAGTATTAAGTCGAAGTAAAGCATTCAAAGATTGGTACAGTCAAAAAACAGTAATAAACTATAACATCTTTTTGGAAGTAAGAAAAGAAACATCGAAGCTAATTAGACAAACTGGAAGAAAATATGAAAACAATCAACTTAATGAAATAGAAAGAGATTTCCAAAAAAATAACACCAGAAACTTTTATAAAACATTATCAACCACAAAGTCTTTGCTTCCAAAAGGAAAACAGATAATTAGCTCTAAATAACCAAGGCAATTGCAAAGGACTTTCGAAATATTTTGAATAAATACTAAACCGTCCTGAGCCCTTAATCAAATTACCAACACTAAACAGAGAACACAATTACCAACACAGTAAACCCTAAACAAACAAACCTAGATACATTACCACCGAAAGAAGATAAAATAATTAGGCAAATCAAGCGACTTAAAAATAACAAAGCTTCTGGTGAAGATGGAATCACTGCTGAACTTTTGAAATCCGCTGGTCCAGGTACAATCAAGGAAATAACCAAAATTCTACAAGAAATTTGGCGAACCGAACGGATTCCGGAAGATTGGAAAGATGCTCTAATCCATCTACTCCACAAGTAAACAACTATAGAGGGATATCTCTTCTCCCAGTTTGTTACACGATTCTATCTCAATGTCTACTAGACAGAGCACAGTGACAGTTAGAACCTAAAATTGGTGAATATCAAGTAGGTTTTCGACCGGGCAGATCCTGCCCTGAACAGATCCTGAATCTAAAGTTGATCCTAAGACATCAAAAACTGTACAATAAAAATCTGGTCTGTACATTTGTGGATTTCAAAAAAGCATATGATTCTATTGACCGCGAATCTTTATTACGAATCTTGAAAGAACAAAGACTAGATCTGAAAACGCTGGCAATTATTAAAGCAACGTTAACTAACACAAGGTTAAAAGTTAAATTCATGGGTGACATCTCAGAGCTTATGAGTTTAATATTTCTGTATTGTTTCTTTTGGCCATTCTCTTTTGAAAATGACCATTAGCAAGAAATAATCGCTGCCTGTCTCAAGTAGAGAAGCCTTCCCAGAGTATTCTTCTAATCCTAAGTTTTAATTAGTTTTAAAAAATCTATTTATAACAAGAGGAAATATTTTAGGGCAACTGTACTGTTTTAAGTAACAGTAGATAAATAAGTACATTAAACTAAAGTACTAAAAAAAATCAGTAATATTTGTACTAAAGCAGTTTCCAAACAACAATATTAGTAATAAAATATTTATGGCTTCTTTTACAATTCCATATAGATTTATGTCCCTTCTAAGTTAGAAAGAAAATGATTATGAAATTGAACGTAGAATTTTCACCATTCCACTTACGGGTTTTCGAAAAACTTTATAGCATATATATTTGAATATAGATATTGTATTTTTTTTTTAACTTGTATTCGTTATAATACTTTATCGGTTTTGAATACTGAATCACAATATCAGGCTGTTTACTTGGATGACTAGTGTTTAAAATGACGAAAACAGATGTAAAAGTGTATCAATTTGTTCGAAGGCATGTATTGTCCGGTTGCCTTGAAAAATTGAGAGGAGTTCATCTGAAGAGGTAAAAATAGATAAACTGAACCATCACGTGTTTATCTGCATTCTGCCTCTTATTATTCGTGAATTCCAGTTTTTAAGAGCTTCCTTAGTTCTCAAATTCAAAATTCGCGCCACTCATATAGAAACAGTTGGTAGGTTTGAAAGTTGCTCTACGCTTAAACCCTACTTTGATGTATCTTTTATTTGTTATGTCCTATTGAAACAATTGCTGACTCATCATTTTCACATGAGGCACTAGTTTTATTCTTAGTAAAATTATTTAAACTTCAGTTGAGTCTTCAGCGTAAATATTCGATATACTTGGATATAAATAAGTAAGCAAAGATTAATATCTAAAAAGTTCCACTATATTTAAAATTGTATCAATAACAATTCTTTCGGCACACAGTGCCTTTTTCAAATATATGCTATGCTAAACTAATAGTGAGAAAAGTAATTACAAGCTAAAGTATTTATTGACGTAATAATACCATAAAACACGATAGTGGAGAAATCCATTTTTTATCAACGTCCAGGAGGTCAATATAAGTTCAATAACGGTGAACCATTCAAGACTAGCTGGTCATTTAGCAAAATATTCACAATTTTTCTCTTATTAATTTCTAGGCTCTCTAAAAGATTTAATTTTTAGAATTTATTCTCATTATGTAATATAAACTTATCATTGAAAATATGCCTTTCTAACATTAACATTAACATTAACATTATTTTGGTGCTTAGTGTAACTTATTTTATGTTCGCTGACGCTAGTAGAGTAATATTGTTTGTCCAACATAGGCTTTTGGACCTGCACTCAATTAAATAAACTCCCGAATTATACAGTTTATTTGTTCGGCTTTTATTATTTTTAATGAGGAGTCCTACACTATTGTTTGTTTTAAAAGCAATATTTATATTGTTTGTTTTGGATAAATATCTCGACACTAATTTGGTAACTTTTCATATACATTCTATACTATACATTCAGTAGAGTTTATATTTGAAAAAGGCACTGTATGTCGAAATAATTGTTATACAGGGTGTTAGGTCCACATGCGTCAAAAATTAAAAGGGTTATTCCTTGTCCTATTCTAAGAATATTTTGTTGTATGATGATGTTTGAAAAGCCCCTTTGTTTGGAAGATACAGGGTGAACAAAATTTACGACATTAACAACATTTTATTATCAAAAAGTACATGTAAAGTTGCTCAATCTACAATAAATGTTCGAAATGACTTTCCCCAGCCTTGATACAAGCATTCAATCTTCTCGTCATTGACTGCCGAACTCTTTCAAACACACCAGGGTCGTTTCTAATTGAGTTACATCCAGCAAATATCCGATTTCGCAAATCATCCAAATTCTTCAATGGAGTAGCGTAAACTGATGACTTCAGATATCCCCAGAAGAAATAATCCAGGAGGTTTAAGTCCGGGGATTGAGCAGGCCATGCGGGTGGCCCACTTCGACCAATCCAGCAATATCCGTAATCACGAGCAACCAAATTGAAATGTGGTGGTGCACCATCGTGCATAAAGCACATTTCATGCCTTGTTGCCAATGGTACATCTTCCAGAAACTCAGGCAACGTTGCTTCCAAAAAGTTGCGATATACCTCGCCAGTAAGTCTTTGCGATAGAAATACCGGTCCAATTAGATAGTCACCTACAATTCCAACCCAAACATTCAACGAGAACTGAAGTTGAAAACTATCTTCGCATACCTCATGCGGATTTTCATCTGTCCACATATGGTTGTTATGAAAATTCCTTAAAGGGTTTCTTGCGAAAGTGGCTTCATCGGTGAAAAGAATTTGTGTCAGGAATAGAGGGATGCGAAGTAAAGTTTGCAATATCCATTGACATAATACAATACGTGGAGGAAAATCAACAGGTAGTAGTGCCTGAACGCGTTGAATGTGGTATGGATACAACAAATTGTCCTTAAGAATTTTCCAAACTGTCCGGTGACTCACATTCAAAGTATTTGCAATTTTTCGCGTAGAACTACCAGGCTCTTCCGCTATCATGTCCAGCACATTCTGTTCCAATTGTACCATTCTTACAGTCAGTGATCTTCCTGGCCTCTCAATTCGTTTCAGTGTGCCAGTGAAAATTTTTTTTTTGTACTTGATAAACTCATTAACGTACACTCTATTTTTATTTACATAAATGATTTCAACAAATATCGAATATGGTTGCCGCAAATTTTGTTCGCCCTGTATCTGCGAAAGAAAAGGATTCTTCAAAATCATAGGACGAAATATTCTTAGAATGGGACAAGGAATAACCCCTTGCATTTTTGCCGCATGTTTACCTAACACCCTGTACATACAATTTTAAACATAGTGGAATTTTTTGGATATTAATCTTTGCTTATTTATTTAAAATGAATTTCTATCAACTATCGGCTACCTTCGTTAAATTTATACTTGGATATGGCAACAGCATGTATTGTGGGACATCCTACTAGTTTAAAGTTTCCTAGTGCTTGTGCCTTGATTTGCAGTCACAGGTGTTTCTAAAATCTCGGCATAAAAATATCCTATACTGTGTATCTTCCCCTATTTTCAAAACTCATATTTTTTTTTCTTTATTTAAATTTTTCGTCACTATCTAAAACTAAACATATATACACTAAACAACAATTAAAGACTGACATTGATAATACATTACAACAAATATACGAAAAAGTAACTGAAGTAGCGAAAAAGCTAAAAAGTAACTGATAATAGCGTCTATTCCAGTTACATATATCACAATATCCAAAAAAATACTCACATTAAGAAATTTAAAAATTTAATTATTGAAAAACATGGAACAAATACAAAACACATTAATACACATACAGACAAAATTTTCATTAATAAAACTGTAGTTAACCTTTCAAGTAAAATATTATCTGATTTTGTAAAGTATGTACTTTCTAAAGGACTAAATTTTAGTGTTACATCGAAAGATGTTCCTAAATTAGACGTTATTTCGGCAGTAGAGTCTGTTGCTCAAAAATTACCTTTGGAAAGTGGAAATTAATACAGAATTAGGTTAAAACTTATCTTAGAAAAACAATTTAAAATCAAATCAAATTTATACCATGAGGAAAGTTTAGCTATAGATAAATTAAAAAAAGACACATCTATTAAAATATTGCCATCAGACAAAGGTAACGCCACAGTTATTCTGGACACTACAGAAAATAATAAGAAAATTAAAACTTTAATTGATGAGGGAAATTATAAATACACTAAAATACCTACAGATCCAACATTACAAATAGAGAGACAAATTTACAATACATTATATAAACACAAACGTGAATTTACAGATCTAGAAAGATCACAACTTACACCACATTATAGCAAACCACCTCATTTCTACGGTTTACCAAAAATACACAAAGCTTATATACCACTTCGCCCTATAGTTAGTAGTATAGATTTCCCATGTTATAAACTAGCAAAATTTTTATTAAACATTTTAAATCCACTTTCGGGTAGAACAAATTCATATATTAAAAATACTTCAGATTTTTTAGATAAAATTTCGAACATTAAAATTACAAACAAACATTTAATGGTTAGTATTGACGTGATATGGTGATGATATATTTGCTATATGGCAACGTAGCATTGACGATCTAAATATTTTTTTACAAGATATAAATTCTCGAGAGCCCACAATTAAGTTTACTTTAGATATGGAGAAGGAGAATAAATTGCCATTCCTCGACACTCTAATATTAAAACAAAACAACACATTAAAAACTACAGTTAACAGAAAACCGACAAACACAGATAGGTATCTCAATTTCTTTTCAAATCACTCAAAATCGGTGAAAATAGGAGTAATTACGAGTTTATATGACAGAGCAAAACTTGTTTGTACCGACAGTGATACAATACAAAAAGAAACAAATCACATAAAAGACATTTTAATAAAAAACAATAATCTAAAAAATTTTATAGATAAATCGATTAAAAACTTTGATACTAGACAAAACAGACAAGTTATTAATAACAATAATAATAACTCCCAAACAATTCCTTATATCCGCGGTATTTCTGACATAATTAAAAGAGTAGGAAATAAATACAACATAAGAACGACATTTAGAACAAAAAATACTCTTAGATTTCTATCAACAAAGATTAAACCAAACAATATACAACAAATTACCAAAAATGTGGTTTATAAAATTCCCTGCGAATATGGCAAATTCTATATAAGTGAGACATCTAAACCGTTAGATGTTAGAATAAAAGAGCATAAAACCTTCTTAGAAAGGACGATTTTAACAAATCTAGAATTTGTCAACACGCATGGGAATCGGGTCATAAAATAAATTGGAATAATTTCAAAATGGTATTAAAAGAATCGGTCACAAAATACAGAAGATTAAAAGAAACCGCTATAATTAATTTAAATATAAATAACTGTATTGCTATGCCTTCAGTAGATTTAAATTCAATATGGTTCCCGATTCTAAATAATACAATTAAATACATTTAAATATTAGGATACACAATCAGTACAATAAACAATCACACAGTAAACATTACCTATATATATATATATATATATATATATATATATATATATATATATATATATATATATATATATATATATATATATATATATATATATATATTGGTAGTATGTCACTGTCATGAAAATCTATAGTTGTTAATGTAAGTATCGTTCACATACACAAAAAAATATATTTACTTTCACTCGTTATTTTATATATTACAAATTAATATAATTTATTTTTTAGTCTAGTTTAGAAAACGGGGGGAGAGGACCCACCGAAAGGTTAACGTTAAAAGTTTGTTAAATTTTTTTTTAAATTTTTATATCTTTAAAATTTTGTTCGTTTGGCAAATTCATTACAAAAAAGAATCACTGAGAAATTTGTCTCCGTTTGGTTTTTTGTTTTTACCCAGAGATTCTTTCTTTACATAAGAACAGGTATTTTTGATATTTTTTGAGTTTTAGATAGTGGCGAAAAACCCAAATAAAGGAAAAAAAAATATATATATATACATGAACTCGCCACAATCATTCAGACATTATTTATTACAGACATTATTTAACCAGGGCTGAGTGGTGTGGATTGATAAGACTCGTTTCTCACCTACTTTGCAAATCTCTATTAAAATTACCTCAATTTTGCAACTTATTTCCTTCATGTTAACGATTTTTTTACAAACCGTCGATAGATAATTCGCAATGGAATTACTGTAATACTGAAGAATGAATGTTTATGTGTCGGAGCAAAAAGTTTAAATCGGATAAAACATTTGATGAGTGAAGTATAATCTTTAATGTATAAACAATAAAAAAACACAAACATTTTTGTTTCACTCTAATATTTTTTTATTTGTTCCATGTTTCATATCCCTGTATTAAGGACCTGTTAATTATTACAAATGTAAATTTATCTGAATGATATAAGTAGTTAATACATTTTTTCAAGATATAATTCTCTATATTTAAGAATAGTCGCTTGATGCAGAATAGTTTTGTTGATGATGAGCATATAAACCTTAAACTTTACATTACTAACTAACGGAGAAATAGAGAGAAACTATTTGAACCAGATATTCACATTTTATTGAAAAATAAAGTCTAAAAATTTAATGAACGTCTCCTAAGACCAATAAAAATAACCAGTTCGAAAAAATTATTTAAAAAAAAATTAAAAATTAATCCTGATATAAAATTGATAGGGTTGTTTGATATTTGTATAATTATTAAATACTTTCCGAATATTTAAACCGAAATAGAAGAAAATAATAAAATTGTATTACTACATTTTTAGTTTGGCCATTATATCTTCGCTCGCTTATTCCTTAAAAGACAGTAAAGCAAGCGAGTCTTGATATTTCAATACGATAAAGGCCTTTGAATTGTCACGTAATACGATGGCACACATTTTTAAATTTTTTTTGCGTCAATTATAATAATATGCAACCTCATGAAGATAAAAATGTTTTATAGGCAATATAACTAAAAATGTCACATAATAATGCAACGAAAATAGATAGATTTACTTTGAAATGGAATGTACATAAAAGCAATTGGAATTTTGAAAAAAATATAATTAAAGGAAAAACCAAGTTTTATAACAAAACTATTCTTATTCATATTTCTTTACTATTTTTTTTATTCACGTATGGGCCCTGGTGAACCACGCGAAGTACAGTTAGAGGCGTTTGTTGTTAGAGTACCTTTGCGCCCATACTGATTTCATTCTTTCTCTATGAGCTTTTTTCCTTTCGTGAGACCAAGTCGTTCCAGTCTTCCTACATTTTTCTCTCTGGCCAGCCTCCCAAACATTAACCTTGTTTTGATTGATTGCGCGGTTGGCTCTTGGTGAAACATAGTAACAATGATAATAATTTAAACACTTGGTATTTGTTTCACCATATATTCAAGATATTCTCTAACATGTTTCGGCCTCGCGACCATTCTCAAAGAGAGTTATGTATAAACTAAACTAAAGTTTCAAAGTGCTGTCTAATGGAAGTCGGTTTTTTCATCTCGTTGAATTTATTACACTATCAATAATTGGAGTATTTCCGAAGTCTAGCTGGGTGTTTGTTAGGTTTTTGCCGTCGTAT
Source organism: Cosmopolites sordidus (assembly GCA_031761425.1). Classification (NCBI taxonomy): domain Eukaryota; kingdom Metazoa; phylum Arthropoda; class Insecta; order Coleoptera; family Curculionidae; genus Cosmopolites; species Cosmopolites sordidus. The sequence goes on along the minus strand of JARFXV010001732.1, from coordinate 55,485 downwards.
ATGGCTTTTTTAATTTCGAAAATTTCCAGGTAATTTAACAGCCTGCTTTTATTGCAGCCTCCCAATGCAAAGTTAGTTTCGTTCGATATAAAAAGCCTTTTTTCCTCCATTCCGGTACAAGATCTTAAAAATATCCTCACTGAAAGAATTCATGAATGCAATCTTGAAATCGTACACAAAAATGCTCTCATAGAAGCTATCAATGTATGTACCGAACAAAATTATTTTCTGTTCAATTCAAAATTTTACCAACAAACGAATGGATTACCAATAGGAAGCCCCCTGAGCCCCCTCCTGGCAGAAATTTATATGGCTAATTTTGAAAACAATTTATTTAGCGACACTAATTATACAAGACACATACATTTTTGGGCCAGGTATGTCGATGATATTATTTGCATATGGACCGGTACAGAAAGACTATTGGGTCAATTTCTTGAATATTTAAACAGTGTAAACTCAAAAATCCAGTTCACAATAGAAACAGAGACGGATAATTCATTAAATTTCTTAGATTTAAAAATAATAAGAACACCGAATAAATTAGAATTCGAAATATTTAGAAAACCCACGTATACCGATACAATTATTCACGCAAGTTCAAATCAGTCATGGAATGTAAAAATGTCCACTTTTCATAGTATGACCCACAGACTTCTAACGATTCCACTTAAAAAAGACAGCTATGAAAAAGAACTTAATATTATCAAAATTATCGCAAGGAATAATGGATATCAGCCAAGCATCATAGATAAAATGATAAAAAACAAGATTAAGAAAAACAACACCAAACATTTTATGGACCGGTACAGAAAGACTATTGGGTCAATTTCTTGAATATTTAAACAGTGTAAACTCAAAAATCCAGTTCACAATAGAAACAGAGACGGATAATTCATTAAATTTCTTAGATTTAAAAATAATAAGAACACCGAATAAATTAGAATTCGAAATATTTAGAAAACCCACGTATACCGATACAATTATTCACGCAAGTTCAAATCAGTCATGGAATGTAAAAATGTCCACTTTTCATAGTATGACCCACAGACTTCTAACGATTCCACTTAAAAAAGACAGCTATGAAAAAGAACTTAATATTATCAAAATTATCGCAAGGAATAATGGATATCAGCCAAGCATCATAGATAAAATGATAAAAAACAAGATTAAGAAAAACAACACCAAACATTTTTATGCCGCAACACCCGAAAAAGATTCTAAAAATTGGCATGCTATAAACTATATTCACAAATTAAGTTCAAGAATCACAAATCAGTTAAAGAACGAAAATATTAATATTATCTCTGTTAATAAGAATAATCTTGCATCGATGTTAAACAATAACAAAGAAAGAGCAAAATTTTGTGACAAATCTGGAGTATACGAAATTAAATGTAATATGTGTGACACTATTTATATAGGCCAAACGGGCCGATCGCTCAATGATAGTCTAAAAGAACATAAATATTCAATTTTACACAATCAGAGAAAGACGGGCTTTGCCGAACATTGTATAGACCAGAACCATTTTTTTAACATTAATAATACCAAATTAATACATAGCTGCAATAAAAGCAGACTGTTAAATTACCTGGAAATTTTCGAAATTAAAAAAGCCATATACGACGTCAAAAACCTAACAAACACCCAGCTAGACTTCGGAAATACTCCAATTATTGATAGTGTAATAAATTTAACAAGATGAAAAAACCGACTTCCATTAGACAGCACTTTGAAACTTTAGTTTAGTTTATACATAACTCTCTTTGAGAATGGTCGCGAGGCCGAAACATGTTAGAGAATATATTGTGAAACAAATACCAAGTGTTTTAATTATTATCATCATTAACCTTGTGTCTGAAACAGCCTCTATCCTGAATTTCAGTTAGTGTAATATTTGCTGATCATAGGTTCTCTTTAATTGCAGCAATCCATTTAATTATTTCTACCTTAGCTCTACTCCTATTTTCATAAAATTCGACTATTTGTCTAGTTAGCCTTCTCGGGTTGATCCATTTTATGTGCCCATAAAACTTAAGTCTTCTTTTTCTCATATCGCTGTGTATATCTGTGTATTGTTTGATTTCTTGGTTTTCTCGAAGTCGATATGTAAAGATAAGATTTTTCTTTCTTTCTTTTCATCTCCTCGATGCCTCTCTTTCTATTCAAAATTAGCATTTCTGCCCCAAATAGACATACTGGCTTAATAACTGATTTAATGTCTCAGTTTTTTGTTTTTGGTTATGAATTTTTTGTTGTAAATATTTTGTGTAAGTCTCAATGCAGTTTCCATTTCTTGATATTTACCCTTATTGGTCGCTTTTTCCAACCCGTTTTCCATGATTATTTTACCCATATATTTGAATTGTGAGACTCGTCTGATGTTACCGTATGTTGTCTTTAGAAATGGCATTCTTAGTTCTTAGCTAGTTAGCTAAGAAGTTAACTTAGTTAGCAAATAGTTTAATTATATTTAATGGAAATATTTTGTTTCTTATTTACATGTACGTTATTATTTTTTAAAAAACTCAAATTGTTTAAGCACCTCGAACGAATGTCATTATTGAGAAAATCTGTGACCACAAAAATATCCCCACCAAGTATATTTTCAGAATTGGCCTTCATAAACCCTTTGTCACACATTACTGTATTAAATTAGGAACCAACAATATTTTTTTAAACTAAACTTCAATAATTGTCACAGTATATACACAGGCAAAAGCCGTTGATAGTACTTACGTGAAAACACTTTAACATAATGACGTCACAAGCATGGTCTCCAATCGTGGCGCTTTTGTAGTCACATGATTTTATTATAAATTGTATTTAATTATAATCCATTGATAATTAATTATAAACAATTTTTAAAACTTTTCGCATCGATTATCAATAGTATTTATGATTCATGAAGTTTTAAAATAAAGTAAAAATATATTTTATTTTCCAAGTCTACGCTACTGTTTTGTGCGCCCGACTTTTCACACCTTGTAATTTCGACTATTGAAATTCGTTAAAAAACTCGTTTAAACCAAGAACTGTGTTAAAATTAAAGTAACCAACAGAATTACGACATTTTGGAACGGTAAAAAATATTTACAATGAACCATTGTGTGTAGGAAGAGCCGAGGCTTTCAAGAGTTAGGCTGAGATCTAATTATTATAAAAAATATTTTTATAAAAATGTCTTGTTTTGTTTTATCGTTTGGTAAAAGGTGAGAGGTTATCAATTATATCTAAATTTAGTATTTATTTATCTTTATGAAAATAGAATTAATACGATAACATAAGATTCAACAAGAAATCAATAATAACTGAAATGAATATTTATGCTTGAATGTTTGTGTGTACATTAATCATTCCTTCGGCTTTTAACTTTTAGGAATTGATTTTCATCGAGAGACATATTGTTCAAAACAATCGCACTACTCCTTAATGTAAACTCCTTTGAGTTGCGACATGGAAATCAATAAAGGAAAGTTGTTTTTTAGTATGATTGGCATAATTTGGGATCGACTAATATCGAAACCGTATTGAACCTTTACCTCGGGTCTTTCAAACAATAGTTTCTTGTCTCAAGCAGATATTAATAGACCGGGATGAACGTCATGAACGTTATGGTTAAGGTTACACAAACTGAATTTCTGGGGGGGGGGGGGGGGGAATGTTTCGACAATTTGGCAAAAAGTAACGAAACGCGTACTTTTTGAATCTGGATGCAAAACCGCCTTCCCATAGGATCACTTTTCGTTTTCTGCAAATTTTCACAGGGGGGTTGGCGTAAAATTTTTCAACAATTTGACAAAAAAATTAAAGTGGCTACTTTTAGGATATCACGTACTCCGAAACGCGTACTTTTCGAATCTGACGGCAAAACTTCGATAAAACCTCTAATTTCCGAGGTATGAGTATTAGAAAATTCGAAGTATCTAAAAAATCCAAACCGCTAAAAGGTTTTCGCTAATACTTCAAAACCTATTAGGGATAGGGATTCATTTCCCTAGTCGATTCTACGTAAAATTCTCTATCAGATAGGTGAGTTTCATCACCATAGGAGCACTTGTCATTTTCTGCAAACTTTCATATTAAGGGGTGGCGTAAAATTTTTCGACAAAATGACAAAAATTAAAGTCGCTGATTTTCAGATGTCGCGTGCTCAGCAACACGTACTTTTCGAATCTGGCGGCTAAAACTTCGATAAAACGTCTAGTTTCCGATTTGATAATTCGAAGAATGTAAAAAATGCAATACGCTAAAGTTTTTCGCGAATATTTCAAAAACTACTAGAGATAGCGATGCGTGCGCTTCGCCAGTCGATTCTACGTAAAATTCTCACATGAAAAGTTATATGAAATTTCATCAATCCGTTCGCAATACCGCCGAGACAAATAAGAGTGAAAAATCGCAGCGAACTTTACAGCAACTGTATCCGAAAGAGACAATTCGACAGGCCAATATAGAAAACTGCCATTTCATATAATTAAAATCCTCACACTTATCGCCCCAGTAATCTCAAAACAAATAATCATTCAATTAAAATAGACTTCTACGTCACAATAGCTTACAAATATTCCTTATGATACAGTACAGCAATAATGACTGACAACCAGCAATAAAGCGAAACCATCGCGTGATTTCCAGGGCATAAATTGCACGTCGATCAAACGAAAGCTTGTCATTATCGAAGGGAAAAGGCAAAAACATCGACCGTCTAACGACTTGAATCGGTTTTAATTCGAATTTTATTGAAACCGTACTTGACATTCGTATGCCTCAAGAGCGAAGATCGTGATGAATGAATCTTTGGAATTTAATGTAGGTGAAACGCTTCATCCGCTTTTGCGTTGTAATTTTCTAAAAGGTGTAGGTGGCTTCTTGTAGAGAACTTTAATAATCCAAGATACAACGTAATTTTTTGATAGTGGTAATTTTAATAAAAAATGTATTATCTAGTGTTTTTTTTTATTATAATTTCTTTGAAATGTAAACAATAAATTCTGAAAAAAATCAGTTATTATTTCACTACTACCTGCATTAAGTTAAAAAAATATTAATCTAATGTTTGCCTTCCTTCACACTTTACGAAAAATCGAAATATCTCTTGACATGTCAGAGATATCGATTTCGGGTTTTCACTGGATGATTCCTCTTTAAATTATCTTTCTAACCATGTAATAAAAGCTGTACCATTCCATTTGAAAAAAACTGAACAAAACCTCTAAAAAGCTATTGTTGAATGTAACGCCACCTCGCGGTTTCATTTATAAACTAAATAATTTATCTCCCAGATTATCTGATTGTCCCAGCAATTGCCTTTTAAATGAATCCAAATTGAGGAAAATCGGTTTAGGCAAACGGACATTAGACGACTTTTGATCTAAATTAGATAAAACTCCCCCCCCCCCCCCCCCCCCCCAAAATGTCATAAAACAAAATTGTAGGAGCCAGTTTGCTAATTATAACTGAGAATTTTTCTTACTCGGTTAACACTTGAAAATACACAAAAAAATGATTTTTAAAAATGTTTAGCTCGTCACGCCCTCTTGCGATCGTTTTAGAAGCTTAAAAATATTTTTGGTGAATTTCTCATGGTCAGTTTTAGTATAATATTTTTGTCCCCAAAGCTGTGGGATAAATAGTTTTCAAGATACGGCCGCGATCCATCCTTAATAGGACACCTGATATATATATATATATATATATATATATATATATATATATATATATATATATATATATATATATATATATATATATATATATATATATATATGTATATATATATATATATATATATATATATATATATATATATATATATATATATATATATATATATATATATATATATATATATATATATATATATATATATATATTATTCACGTATGGGCTCTAGTGGACCATGCGAAGTACAGTTAAAGGCGTTTCTTATTAGCCTTCCTTTGCGCCCATACTCATTTCATCCTTTCGCTATGAGCTTTTTTCCTTTCGTCAAACCAAGTTGTTCCAGTCTTCCTACATTTTTCTCTCTGGCCAACCACCTAAACGTTAACCTTGTGTCTGAAACAGTTTCTATCCCGAATTTGACTTTGTGTAAAATTATTCATGTATGGGCCCTGGTGGACCATGCGAAGTAGAGCTAAAGGCGTTTGTTATTAGCCTTACTTTGCGCCTATACTGATTTCGTTCTTTCGCTATGAGCTTTTTTCCTTTCGTCAAACCAAGTTGTTCCAGTCTTCCTACATTTTTCTCTCTGGCCAATCTTCCAAACGTTAACCTTGTGTCTAAAACAGTTTCTATCCTGAATTAGACTTTGTGTAATATTTACTGATCTTAGGTCCTATTTAAGTACAGCAGTCCATTTAATTATTTCTACTTTAGCTCTACTCCTATTTTCATATAATTCGACTAATTGTCAATTAGCTTGCTCGGATTCATCCGTTTTATGTGTCTAATTTTTGATATCTACCCTTATTGGCCGCTTTTTCCAACCCATTTTCCATGATTATTTCACCTAAATATTTAAATTGAAAGACTCGTCTGATGTTACCATATTTTGTTTTTAGAAATGGTGTTATTAGTCAGTTGAAGGCCATGTATTGTGTATTTTCAAAGGAAGTTTGGAGTCCTGCCTTTTCTGCTGTTTCTTTTAGGATTTCAATTTGTTTTTGTGCCGTTGATATATCTTGAGCTAAAATTGCTAGATCATCAGCAAACGCCAGATAATCTATATTAATGTTGGTTCTCACCAGTTTAATGGGCTGGTCAATATTCAGAGCCACTTTTTTTACACGCCACTCCTGTATTTCTTTTTCCAAAACAGTTAAATAAGAGTGGCGAGAGTCCATCCCCTTGTTTCAGTTTTAATTTCGAAAAGCCCTGAGATTTTTCCCATGAATTTTACTTTGGACCTTTTATTAGTTAGCGTACTTTAATAATTGCCAGCGTTTTCCGATCTAGTCTTTGTTCTTTCAAGATTTGGAATAAAGATTGGCGGACAAAAATAATCATATACTTTAGTGAAATCCACAAATGTACATACAAAATTTTCTACATCTGAAGTTTCCCACCTCCTTGTCTACGTTCATCGTAGATCAATTCATCATCTTCAAGGATAGGTCATGATTTCTGAACACTCTTTGTCGAAGTTTTCAAAAAAACTCCGATTCAGTTGGGTATTTTCATGTCCAGGTCTGCTTTAGAATTAACCAGACTACCCAAGTAGGTAAATGATTCCACAGATTCAAGTAGAGACTCAGATGCATAACTATTGTGGGTATAAGGGGATGAATTACCACTAACAGCGACAATTTTAGTTTTGTAGTAATCTTAAGATCTGACGCTTCATACGCCCAGATATATGTATTGAGAATTATCTGAAGCGTAAAAGGATCGTGCACCATTATGGCACAGTTACCCGCAATCATTAGTTTTGTGATATCGCGTATTCGGACTTTAGTTTTGGTTTTAAGGTGGGGTAGATTGAAGAGGCTTTGGTTTTGTCTTTAAGACGGGTCGGATTAAAGAGGGATCTAATAATATAATTGCTAGCCAAACGTAATTTAGAAAATAGGTTTCTATGACTGCTTGTTTGACTAAAAGTAATTTACTTGAAGATGACCTAAGTTTAGAAAGAGTTAGTTCTGGTTGAGTGCACCGTACAGTATTGATGAAAATATATTTTATATTCGTCGTTATTTCGAAAAAGTAGTTTTCTAACTTGCCAGACATTAATTGTTTCCTAGTTTATTTCTTTATTAGTAATTAGAAATGCAAAATGTATGCAATCTGTCGTTCTCCAGCATATATTCTATCGTTGTCATGAATTTTAATCTAATATTGTCAACTATTTGTTCTTTTTATGTTATTGAAACATTATAAAAAAAGATGACCAATATTTTTATGAGACTAATGATGAAATATGTTCCAAACATGCCCAGAGGAAACGATTCATAGAATTAATCAAAAAAGCAACAACAAAATATTAAATAATTGCATCAGTTATAATATTTAGGGTCAATAATATAATTTTTATTGTGAAAACTTTGGTGTTTAAAAAAAGACCTCATAAAGTTTTCCGCTTACACCAAAATGCAATGAAATTATTACTATATGCGCGTTTCTTAACTAAGTTAACATCTTCAGGAGATAACAATATAAAATCACTCCTCCATGAAGAAAGTAAACAAAGAACTGTGTAGGCTTGGCCCTTTGTCTTTATTTAAACAATTCTTACATTTAGCTATTTCGATACTTTCGTATATGTACAGCTCTACAGGCCTTTAAGGCCTTTGGCTTGGTTTGTAATCTGCCGCCCAACCACCCTATTCCTTGCCTTTCTTTCCCACTGTGTCATACCCATTCTGGCCAAATCCTCCTCCACCTCCTGTAGCCACTTTCTCCTCGGTCTTCCGCTCTTCATTCTTCTCTCGCCTCTCCCGCTTCTCACAACCTATTTTGTTAGTCTGCTTTCTGGTAACCTTTCTATATGTCCTAACGCGGTGCTTGATGATCTGCGTTATTGTCCAAATATCGTTATTATTTCTTCATTGGTCCTTCTTCTCTACTGATTATCCTCCTCCTTGATACCGTATATTATTCTACCGAACATTCGTTCACTGCTATTAGTTAGGGTCCAGGTTTCTGCGGCATATATTAGAGCTGGTCTCAGTATTGTTTTATAAACTCTTATTTTGGCTTTTCTCGATATTTTCGTACGCATCTAATAATCATCCATCTTTAACATCTCAAGGTGCAAGGATAATAAAAATATTCCAAAATCAAGGAAACATTTTTCCATACTCTACGTAATAATTTTTCACCCGCCTCCCAAACGTTAACAAACGTCTCCCGAAACCGGTTTCTGGCGTTACTCTGTCATCAGTCCAGTTCAATGATATCGAGGCGGATATAAAGCTAGACGATAACCTAAACCTCGATGCTATAAAATCTAGAGAGGACCTGGGGGGTCACAAGAGGTGTCCAACCAATCGAATAATATACCAAATTTCCTAGAAAGGAAAAAAAACAAACCATTTAATTTTCATTAGTCCAATAATTTCGAGACAAAATATATATAACATTATTTTTATACAACTATTCCTTAAAAGTATTCTTCTTAAAGCAAAATCTCAGATTATCTAATGATTCTAAGCGATTTGATTCAAGCCCTCTTTAATACTCTTACACTTTCAAGACGGAAATCGCGAGAATGAATCAGTGATATTAAATATAAATCAAACTCCGCATCTGCTCTTGCGTGCTAATTTCCTGAAATCAGGAACCTCGCCAAAATCATTTTAATAAGCTTTTTTAATTACGAATTATAAAGGAGTTTTTAATTAGCATTATTGATCGGGTATATTAAAAGTTTATCCAAAAAAGATATATGGATTTTAATCTAAAAAGTCACAATTAATTTATCGGGTATAAAAGTTTAAAATAAATGCATTAAATATAGTGGACATTATCTTATCTAAAAAACTTAATATTAATTATTAATCTCCTATTTCAGTACTTAATATCTGTGGGGAAAATATGGGGTGGTGAAACCCGAATAGGACGCGATTTATAAAGAAAGCCAGGGTACACCGAAAATGTTCTTAATTATCAAGGCACTCATATTTTCAGTAAATATTTTTCACAAACTGTGAACACAGTCTTGGCGTTTCACAAAACAATCTTGGAGTTGTAGACTGTACAATCTAAATAATAGTTGTTCCATTGATTTAAGATTTAAGTTCAATATTTAATTTGATAATGTGTTAAAAGGGCATAATTTTTGAATTAATTTATTTTTAAATTATTGATTGATATTCCGTTATTTTGGGATTGTCCGTTACTTTGTGATAGTTCATTTTTTAAGAAGGAATAAAACAATTTTATACTTTGTTATCTATCACTTTTATTTTTAAATTTGCGTGACTATAATTTCGTAAAACGATTTTACATTCTCAAACACTACTTTAAAACTAGTTAACCAGTTTTATTCATTGTTTTATTCATTGTTTTATTCATTTTGTTTTATTCATTTATTTTTGATTGAAGGTCGATTTATGTTTCAACGTAGTATTCTTTTTAGCTCGATAAAGTATCACTTTTTTTGTATTTAAAATCTGTTTTTAATTACTAGTGAAAAGGCAAAATATAATTTTATATAATATTTAAAAGAATAAATAGGATCAGATAGTCGGTAAATTCGAAAATGATAGATAATTATTGGAAAAACAGTCAAAATTTATTTTAACCTTCGGAAAGCTTATAAAATATATTTTGTAATCCAACCTAAATATTTGTACATTACATTAACCGTAAAAATGAAATAAAATATCATAAATACAGCGATAGTTACAAGAAAAAAATAAATTTGCCTCATTGTTTTGATCAAACCAATGAATATCGGAACTATTATTACTAAATATAGTCCAGTCAAATTAGGCAAAAAAATAAGAGTGAAGGTACATAAATTCCCATCAAGCTGGAAGTGACTAACATTATTCAAAACATAATTAAAAATAACATTTCAAAATTCCTCATCGTTCCGGTACGTGGAAAAATTGACTCGAGGCCAAAGGTAAAAAAAAAGGGTTTTTCGTGACTTTCATCAAAACGGTAAGTTTTATCGTAAAATTACTTCAGATAAAAATTATAGATCAGAAAATTATCTATAAAAAAGGTATCAATAATTTTTTTCCTAAGAGCCACTGTTCCTAAGATATAACGATTTAAAAAGTTTTAAGCGTCATAATATATACGTATAAACATCTCTGTAGCTGTAATATAAGTAAAAATATTTTTCTATCGGTGATTGTAACTTATATTTCAAATATAAAATCTTCATCTTCCAATATTTTATCTGGTGAACTTATGATAGTTCCTACCAGTCAACAGAAATTTCTTGCAAATACTCACAACAAAGTCTCGGTGCATTTCAATGTTGAAAGAAAAGTTTACTGCTGAAAATATATTCGTTAAACAAGCTAATAACGATGCCGATGTACTGATTATTGAAACAGCAATAGAGCAATTTAATTTGACAAATACAACTATTGTTGTTGGTGAAGATGTAGACTTACTCGTATTACTCACTGCTCGAACTTCAACTGAAAAAACTATTTTCTTTTTAAAACAAGGAAAAGCTCAAAATCTATCGGAAATATATTCATCAAAAAGTTCATCAACTTTTGCAAGGTGTTAAAATCATGTAGTATTTTTACACACAATAACTGGCTGTGATACGACATCTGCATTTTACACGAGAGGTAAAACAACAGTCTTTAAAATGTTTGAAAAACAAGATTTAGTTCAATGTGCTGAAGTTTTTAAAAAAAGTAATTCAACTCCAAAAGAAACCATCACCAACGGAATTCGCTTTCTTCTTTCTATGTTCTACGAAGCTGCTAAGAAAACTACCTGCTTAGATCGTATCGATATATTAGAAGTATCGATATGCATGTTTTGTTAAAAATACTCGAAATAAAAAACAAGTGCAATTAGCTTGTCTTCCTCCAACCTCAGTTGCTACTCATCGACATCTTTTTCGGGTATATTACCAAATCCAAGTGTGGCTTGGTTATCAGCTAGACCCAAAAGACTGGGGTTGGAAGTTGGTCGACAATACATCAGAACCAATTCAGACTTTACTCCCACCTGCGCCGGAAAAACTGCTAAACAGAATTTTTTTGCAACTGTAAAAAGGGATGCACTGCTAAATATGGTTGCAAAAAAGTTGGACTGTATTGTTCTCTGGCATGTTCGAATTGTCAAAGGCCAGTCGTGTTCTAATGTTGAATCACCAACAGTAGAGGATTAGTTTGCTACTATCGAAGAGACATACGATACATCGCTATTGACGTAATTCATTTACACCCAGGATGAAGAAGAAGAAGAAGAAGAAGAAGAAGAAGAAGAAGAAGAAGATCAAGAAGTAATTGAAGGTTATGAATCGGACGAATATATCTTTCTACTGTTTTTTTTAATTTCCATCGTTTTTATCAATTCCAACCCTTCCTAATATATGTTATTATGCAAGTTTCCAATTAAACAGAATCACAACAGACCACTACCTCAGAGGTGGCGTGGAAACGTGTGCATATTATGACGCTTACAACTGTTTGAATCGTTATATCTCAGGAACGGTGGCTCTTAGGAAATAAATTACTGATACCTTTTTTATAGATAATTTTATGGTCTACAATTTTTGTCTGAGGTAATTTTACGATAAAATTAACCGTTTTGATGAAAATCGCGAAAAAAACATTTTTTGACCTGTGACCCCGAGTCAATTTTTTTCCACGTACCGCAACGATGGGGAATTTTGAAATGTTTTGAACAATTTTGACTCACTTCCAGCTTAATGTGAATTTATGTACCTTTGAATGTCTAGATTGACCGGACTAAGAATTTTCTCGTTCGAATGTTAACCATGAATGTAAAATTTTTAAAAGAGTACGCAAATGAATAAAAAAATTATTGTTATATTACTGTTGTAAAACCTATTAATATTATAATTTTAGAAAAATAGATTCAAAATGACCAAAAAAAAGTTTACACAATGAAGAAAAGTCATTTTTCAGAATGGTAAACAGAGAAAAAATGTTTTCAAATTTTCAAAAATCGAAAAAAATATAGTAACTCACATAATCCCACGATCTACTTGGGCTTAAAATTTGTAGAATGGATAGAAGTTTACCACCAAAAATTTTCAAGAAGATCGAAGAGTTCATACAGTTTAAAAAATGAGATTTAAATTTCAAAACTTTAAAATGGCATATTAGAAAGATTTAAAGATTTTTTGTATTTTTTTTTGAAAGTACATAAAAAAAAAACATTAATTAAAAAAAGGTTTGAATTTGGACCATTTTTGAAGTTTGATTCGATTTTTTTGAACGATTAATCAAAAATCTAAAAAATATCAAAAGATTGAGAAAATTAATTCAATATATATATATATATATATATATATATATATATATATATATATATATATATATATATATATATATATATATATATATATATATATATATATATATACATACCAGGTGTCCCATTAAGGATGGATCGCGGCCGTATCTTGAAAACTATTTATCCCACAGCTTTGCGGAAAAAAATATTATACTAAAACTAATAAAAATATGTTTAAGCTTCTAAAACGACCGCAAGAGGGAGTGACGAGCTAAACATTTTTAAAAATCATTTTTTTGTGTATTTTCAAGTGTTAACCGAGTAAGAAAAATTCTCAGTTATAATTAGCAAACTGTCTCCTATAACTTTGTTTTATGACATTTTGTCGTAACTTCGCGAATAAAGAAGTGGGGGGGAGTTTTACCTATTTAGATAAAAAGTCGTCTAATGTCCGTTTGCCTAAACCGATTTTCCTCAATTTGGATTCATTTAAAAGGCAATTGCTGCGACAATCAGATAATCTGGGAGATAAATTATTTAGTTTATAAATGAAACCGCGAGGTGGCGTTACATTCAACAATAGCTTTTTTGAAGTTTTGTTCACTTTTTTCAAATGGAATGGTACAGCTTTTATTACATGGTCAGAAAGGTAATTTAAAGAGAAATCATCCAGTGAAAACCCGAAATCGATATCTCTAACATGTCAAGAGATATTTCGATTTTTCTGAAAAAATCAGTTAGTTTTAATTTTTCCCGTAATATTAAGTTAAAAATTGGTCTTAATATGGTACAGCTTTTATTACATGACTAGAAAGGTAATTTAAAGAGGAATCATCCAGTGAAAACCCGAAATCGATATCTCTGACATGTCAAGAGATATTTCGATTTTTCGTAAAGTGTGAAGAAAGGCAAACATTAGGTTAATATTTTTTTAACTTAATGCAGGTAGTAGTGAAATAATAACTGATTTTTCCGCAAAGCTGTGGGATACATAGTTTTCAAGATACAGCCGCGATCCATCCTTAATGGAACACCTGGTATATATATATATATATATATATATATATATATATATATATATATATATATATATATATATATATATATATATATATATATAATAAAAAATGCCAAAATAATTACACCAGAAGCCACATTAGCTGTGGTGTCTAAGGCGTCAAGCTTACGATACAGCAATTAATGTGGTGCGGGTTCGAATCCCGTAGTAGGCAACAAGTTTTTCTAAAATTCTTATGAATGTTTCTAGGTAAGAGTGTGACATGAGTGATCTGACAAGGAATCACCCCTCAGTCACGCCAGTTCGAGGCTGGGTAAGGCCGGATGCCTTCTGAGAGGTTTTCTACGTTGGTCACTCGCCAGTCGGTAGGCTTCTCGAGATACTTTCGGTTAAGCACAAAACCGTGGGTTGATAGCCCGAGGGAGATGACCGGGGTTTCTCAGTAGCTGATGACAGACGGTTCGGAACCCACGTTAAGCTGTAGGTCCAGTCGCTAAATAGCCTTCTCAGTTGCTGATGCGACTCTAACCCCAAAACTTTACTTTACAATTACACCATAAAGGACAATTCATAAAAGAAAATAATTTAGATTAAATTTTGTTTCTGGCATGCAGAAAATAAAAAAATCTAAATCAATAGAAAAAAATGAAAGTGTAAATTCTAACCTCGGAGAAGGAAGGTGTATCATAGAGTTCATCAAATTTAAAATGTCTTAAATGTAAATGTAAAAATAAAAGTTTTATGCTTAGAAAATTTAGAAAAAGAAAAAATTTTGGGCATCAATTCCAAACTGTGGGTTATATGTAAAAATTGTTCCAGTTATGACAGGTAAAGTATATGAAGGAGATAAAAAATCACAGCTTTCTGATGTAAAATCTAAAGCTGTTCTTGATAAGTTTGTATTAACATAAATTTCTCTTTACTCTAATCTTTTAATTAACTTAATCTCTCATTACTGTATACTACTCGAGACAGCTGTACGCACAGCGTTGTCAGATCACTGTTAACCATAAAAATAACTCGTTGAAATTGTAAAATTACTAATTTTTTAAACTGTTATATCTCGTAAACAAAACGGCAAAGTGGTACTTTTTTTTTTAATTTACTTCAAAAACATTTTTCTTTACTCTCCCATTTTTTAAATTCTGTGGAGAGATTTTTTTTAATACAACAGAAAATAGTTGGATGCAAAGAAAATTCGACATGCTTTAAACGGAGAGTGACGCTGAATATTGCAAACTTTGTTATTAAATATCTCGCGTTGTAAACGGTCAAAAAATTTTAAACTTCAGAATTTATTAACAAACGTTATTCTTAATATGTAACAAAAAAATGGGCCAAATCTGTCGAAAATGGGTTTCACGATGGAACTACCTTAAGAAAACAAAAAAAAGTCATCATTATTATGTCTCATAAGCTTGTACTTTCTTAAATGCTATAAATAAATAAGATGGTAACGTGACACTTAATGTTTCTGATTATATATCAAATAAAATCGTCGATTAATTAATATCTATGTTAATTTGGAAACATTTTTTTTCACTGGACTTACAAAATAAAATGAGAAGAATCCTGCATCCAAATGCTAATACTTTTTTTATATTTTTAGATCCATCTTAATACGTGTATTGTACGAATATCGTTAAGATATTTGCGATGAAATCCTCAATATTTTAATGATCTGTGTTTGTGAACGGAATGCTCTGCTTCGACATGAGATTAGTGCAGCGATTACGTGGTGAAAAAAGAGACGATTCGTCTTCTAGGGATCGGTCAAAAAGTGTGTGTGTCACGAGTTTTTTGAACAAGTCCCCAAGAGATGTGAGTGCGTTTAAATTACTTCATCGAAGAGCCAGTAGTGCATTGTAAGTATATTTAAATATTACTGATGGCGATATACAAAAATTATACTAGACTTATTGAAAAGTTCGCGGGGTTAAAATGATAAAACACGTTTATAGTTGAAAAAAAATGACTATCCCTCCGAATATTCTCCCTTAAGCTCAATACATGTTTTCCAGAGGTTCTCCAATTTATTTATTCTATATCTGAAGTGATTTTCTGGAAATTCTTCAAAATACTTATCTACGGCTGCTATAACTTCTTCATTTGATAAAAAACCTCCAGCCACGAAGGATTTTTTGAGCTTTGGGAACAGAATATGGTGGATGCTACAACAATTAGCAGTGTAATTCTTGCAAATTGTCTTGATGAAAAATGATTTTTTCTTCGCTAAACCACGTCTTTTCTCACAAATTTTTACATCGAATTGATCCAAAAGGTTTCAGTAATATTATCCTGCTATTATTTTACCGATTTCAAGGTAATCAAATAACAAAATGCCTTGTGCATCCCAATAAATTGATGCCATAACTTTTTTGCTCGATTTTGACCACTTGAACTGCGACAACAAACCGCAGTTCAGGATCATAGTAGTAAGCCCAAGTCACATCCATACTTACAAAATGACGTTAAAGCCTATTTTATTCTTTCGAAAAAGATCTATTTATTCGAAGTCAAACACCGAATCGAACTGAAACACTCATTCAGTGGACATGTCCATAGCCTTTACAATTTCACTTCTCCGAGAAATGTATCTGTCTGTCATTCATAACCATATCATGTACAAAATTAATTATTTGTAGTAGTTCCAGTAGTTCCACTTATTGGACGTCCTGAACGAGGATCATTATTCAGTACGACCTTAGCTTGAAACTCACCTGCCCACTTATAAACCGTTGTTTTTGAAGGAGCAGACTCCCGTAACACATTTACCATTTCAGTATGAATTTCCATTGCCTTTAAACCATTTTTTACAAAGAATTTAATCACTGCACGATTTTCAATATTTTCCATTTTAAAAAATATCACTCATACGTTTACTTTAAGCTGCTGTTTTTGTACGAATGAATTGACAGATAGACTGAAGCTTCACATATGTTCAAGATGCAATTTCAAAATGTAGAGTATATAGTTCTTTTACTGCTCTATAGGCGTCGCTCCACGAACTTTTCAATTAGCTTTGTATATGATATATACTATGTGACAAAAAAAGGTTAAAAAAATATATGTAGATATGTGGTACATATTCTTTTAGTGTTTAGAATTTTGAATGCTAGAAAAAGCAACAAGAAAGGTTATTATTGTTCTTTTATTAATTTTCAATCAACTTTAGTTTTGTTTAAATCATATTTATAAATGCGTTTTGAAACTAGTTTTACTATATATTTGGGAAGGTGCCGACTTCATCTTGGCAGTTGACAGTCTTTTGTTTGGAATCAACTATATTTGGGGTACTTCTTGTTGTTTGAAACATTATGAGTATAATTTTCTTAGTGTTTTGTATAAAGTCCGACCACCAGCTTTTAACATCTCCACAGTTATACTATCCTTTCCTGGAGTCTTGCCATTTTTCATCGAGTCTATAGCCTTTGTCACTTCCTCCACCAGGATATCCGGCACTTCTTCTTCAGTGGGCATTGCTGTTTTTGCTTGATTCTGGTCCTCATATAACTCTGAATAAAATCTTCGGACAACGTCTAACATTTCCGTCCGTTCCCTGCATATTGCACCATCCTCACGCATTAAGGAAAACATTCGTGTCTTTTTCTTTCGTGTACTGTGTAATTCGTGTTAACAATGGTATAACTTTCAATTTGTGAGGTCTAATAGAGTCTAAAAAAATCTGGAATTTTTCAGGAAAAATCGAAAACTACAAATAACTCCAAAAACCGTAAAGCATTTGTGACTACAATTAACAGCATGGTTCTTTAAGATCACGTTATAAAAAATAACACCGAAAAATTGGGAAAATTGTGATCATACTGACTAAAGTTATAGCTTACGGTGACGTGATTTTGTTTTTCTTATTTCTGCCAAAACTGGAATAAAACCAAAAACGCAAATGTCAGCTGTTAAGGTTTTGGCATCCGTATTTGATGATGAGCAAAGTATTTTATTCATTGATTACCTTGACAAAGAAAGAACCATTAATATAGAACATTATATGGTGTTATTTGTACGTTTGAAGAAAGAACTTGTGAAAATCCGACCCCAAATGAAGAAGAAAAAAGTGCTCTTTTATCAGGATAATGCACAGTGTCACAAGTCACTCGCAACAATGGTAAAATTGCATGAATTGCTTCCCCATCCACCGCATTCTCTGGATCTGGCTCCCAGCGACTACTACCTGTTTGCAGATCTAAAAAGAAAGCTCCAGGGAAAGAGATTTGGCTCCAATGAAGGAATTATTGCCGAAACTGAAGCCTATTTTGAGGCCAAAGATAACTCGTTCTACAAAAAAGGCATCGAAATGTTAGAGAAGCGTTGAAATCAATGTGACTCTTGAAGGAGACTGTGTAGATTAAAAAAGTCAAATTTTGGGCTCCATCACGCTACAGCCCGTATTAAAGAATTATTTTTGCCTACAAACGATGCTAATAAATGTAGTATAATTCATATTTTTGCAGTGTTAGTAATTATGCAGGAAAACCAATAGATATTGTTCAAAGCCGTAAATATTGTTAATAATACGAAAAATAGGGATGAACTTAGTGCTAAATTGTTTTCTAGTTTATTGTAGTCACAAGAAAAATGTTTTTTAGTCTATTCATGTAAATAAATATCGGATAAAATCGAAAATAACGAAATTGTCGGAAAAACGACCCTAACCCAGAAACTACAAATGACATAAATGTCATTGTAGTAGTACACGTATATTTGTAGTAAGTGTTAACTCTGGTTATAACTGCATAACATAACTCCTATATCTTGTTCTCAAATCCGTATACCTTAAGAGATACTTACAAAAAACTACGATTTTATCCAAAAATAAATTTAGATCGTCTTGAGGCACGTGTTATTTTTGTTAAAAAAAATCCCCCGTATTTTTTCATCTAAAGAAGGTATTTTGGGGCATCGGAAAAAAGTAGTGCTAGATTTTCTTGGACTGCGTCCAATGAGGCAACAGTAGCTGAGTGTCATCACACACCCAACCGTTGGGTTCCACAATCTCAAGTGGAACATACAACAACCTACGTCTCCGCCTAAATGAACACTTTTGTTGGTTGCTTGACCGGGAAGAAGCCCCACCTATCCCGTCAACTGGATGATATATGTTTCGTCTCTCGAGGTTCAGACTCTTCAGGGCGCCGACATATACCATACCATCTATCCACAGCCAACAACCCATGTTTTCGCCGACCTCCCGTCGGATGGCGTATATATGTAGTGTTAGATTTTCTTGGACTGCGTCCAATGAGACAACAGTAGCTGAGTGTCATCACACACTATTCTTGATGGTATGGTATATATCGGCGCCCTGAAGAGTCTATTGTAACTATAAAAATTCTAAAAGAATAAGAATATATATTTTATATAGAATTAAGTTTGAAAAAGCTTTTATCGATTCATTTACAAGTAAAATTTTAGCTCGACAAACTGTCCTAAATACTTTAAATGTTACTCGGCAATAAACTATTTCAACGGCGGACAGAAACTTCACCCGGAAAAAATCGATTTAACTTCTATTGATCCTCGTTCGTTTACCCCGACTAGGAAATTCAACAAACCAACGATTCATTTTGAGCTTTCGATTCATCAATCAAGCTTATAAAGACTTTAATCCTAGATGACAACCCAATTATCTTTAGCAACAACTAGTTTCATAATCAGCCGGGAAACAGGAACTATAAATCTATAGATGGTATTTATTGTTTAGATTTGAATATAAGTTATATACATACAAGGTGGTCCACAGTATACGGACGTTATTAAAAAAGAATGACACTGTTCATTTTTTGAAAAATATTGTTTATTAATATGAATTAAACACAGTGCGGTACGACTTTTTTAAGATTGATGAGAATGCTCGTTTCATTTAGGTAGCAATTAAAAAACCTTATCACATAAATATCCTGGCAAGTCCTATTCTCATGTACCCGCTTCTTCGTTCACTCATGGGACCACTGAAATTATCTGTATCTGACTTTGGGCCGGACAATGTAGGAATTATCACAATACCGTAAAGATGGTATTTCAATAGTATTCTACGAACATTTAAGGGGAGTTTTATTATTTTCTGTAGTTTGTCTAAGTTGTTGTGTTCTAAGTTCTCCGTCTTGGGTTAGTGTTAATATTGATATATAGTAATATCCTTTATTTAAGGTAATAAATATTTTAGGAATAACTGGTTGTATGCTTTGTTTAACTGAATAAATGTTATAACTTATAACATTTTTATTAAATTTGCTAATTATATGCTAATATTATTATCAATAAAGTCTAATTAAAAATCAATTTTAAAAACGGTTAAAAAATAAAATCAATGAATGTTTAAAATTTAAAAGAAATAAGATTAGTTTTGCAATAACAAGTTAAGATGCAATTATATATATATATATATATATATATATATATATATATATATATATATATATATATATATATATATATATATATATATATATATATATATATATCATCATCATCATCATCATCAGCCCGTATCGATCCACTGCAGAATGAAGGCCTCTTCAGCATGCTTCCAACCTTCACGGTCCTGGGCTTTCTTCTGCCACTCGGGTCCAATATACTTAACGATGTCATCAATCCATCGTGCTTTCGGTCTTCTTCGCGGACGTTTGCGATCAAGCGGTATCCACTCCAGGATTGCCTTGGTCCATCTGTCGTCCCATCGCCTCGCTATATGGCCTGCCCATCTCCATTTCAATTGTTTTACTCTTCCAATGATGTCACAGACTTTTGTTTGTTCCCTGATCCATGCGCAGGACTTTCTGTCTCGTCTTGTAATGCCAAGCATACATCTTTCCATTCCCCTCTGTGCCACCCGAAGTTTTTGAATTCATTGCGATGTGAGTGTCCAGGTTTCACTTCCGTATGTCATAACGGGTAGAACGCACTGACCGAAGACTTTTCTTTTCAGGCAAAGTGGGAGTCTGCTCTTAAACACTATGTTGAGCCTACCAAATGCCTGCCAGCCACATTTAACACGCCGTTCCACCTCCTGCGCGGTATTCCCCTCCATTGAAATCCTCTGCCCAAGATATATAAAGCTGTCCACAATCTCTAAATCCCTTCCTAAAACTGAAATTCTTCTGTCCTGAGCGAAGTTATTGAACATAACCTGACTCTTTTTCAGGTTTATTTTCAAACCAAATGGTTTGCCAGCCCTTTGCAGTTCCTGTATGTGTTTTTGCAGCTCCTCTGGGTCTTGTAAAATGAGAATAATATCATCTGCAAATCTAAGATGGTTTAAGTTTGCACCATTGATCTTTACACCATCCTGTTCCCAATCCAGTTTACGGAATACTTCTTCAAGGCCAGCCGAGAAAAGAATAGGTGATATTGCGTCGCCCTGCCGTACACCTCGTTATATATTAATTCCCACCTCAAGATCATCAAGGTGAATTGTGGCTATAGCTCCATCATATATCGATTCTAATAGGTTTACATAGGCTCTCTCTACACCTTGGCTAAGCAGTGCATCCATTATCGCATGCTTTGAGATGGAATCAAATGCTTTTTCGTAGTCGATAAAAGCCAAGCACAGTGGCATGGTGTATTCGTTGTGCCTTTCTATGACCTGCTGTACAACCTGGATGTGATCCATTGTACTGAATCCACTTCTGAATCCTGCTTGTTCTCTTGGTTGTGCGTCATTCAGTTTTTTTAATATTCTTTTAGAAATTATCTTAGTGAAAACTTTGTACATCACTGATAGGAGGCTTATTGGACGGTAGTTCTTTAAATCTTCCTGTGCTCCTTTTTTATGTAAAAGGATCACTTCTGCATTTTTCCATAAGTCAGATACTTTTTGTTCTTTGAGGCATTTTGAGTATAATTTTGCCAGTGTTTTATGTAACGTCCGAGCACCAGCTTTTAGCATTTCGACAGTTACACTATCCTTTCCTGGAGCCTTGCCGTTCTTCATCAATTCTACAGCATTTGTTACTTCCTCCACTAGGATATCTGGCATTTGTTTTTCCGTGGGTATTGCTGTCCCTGACTGGCTCTGATCTTCATATAACTGGGAATAAAACCTTCTGACAATCTCTAACATTTGGGTACGTGCCCTACACACTGTGCCATCCTCACGCTTTAAAGCATATATTTGCGTTCTTTTGTTTCTCAGCTTCTGTTTCGCTTTGTTAATTCCTTTGTTTTCTTCCAGGGTTTTTTGCACTAGCTGCATATTGAATCGGCGCGTGTCCTCTCTGATACGTTTTCTTATAGTTTTACAGAGCTCAGTGTACTCGACCCTGCCAAAAGAACTACCTGCATTTCTCATTGCTCGCCGTTTCTTCATTAAATCAGTGGTCTCACCGGAGATTTTTGTTTGTTTGAGACATTTTTCTTCTGGTGCTATTGAAGCAGCCGTTTGAAGTACATTGTTGACGATTTCTTCATATTGAACTGATATTTCTACCTCCTCTGGATCTTGTAACGCAGCAAACCGGTTTGACAAAGCAATCTCAAAATCGCTTCCTCTCTCCAGCAGTTTTCCAGAATCCACTTTGCCCTTCTTTGATCTTACCATTCTTTCGCGCTCTTTTCGACAGTCAATCCGAATCCTTACTCGTACCATTCCATGGTCACTTTCAACATTAAAATTGTTAATGACAGTACAATTGGTAAATATTGTTTTATCGTTGGTCATGATGTAGTCAATTTCACTTGTGAGCCCAGATGGACTTTTCCATGTCCATTTTCTGCTGATATTTTTCTTATAGAATGAATTCATAATATATAGTTCTTGTCCTTCAGCAAAATCAACTATTCTGTCATCTCTATTGTCTCGCTCACTAGTTCCATATGGGCCAGTTGCATTTTCGTCTGTTCTTGTTGTTCCAATTCTGGCATTAAAATCACCCATCAGGATGTTGTACCTACATTTCTCGTTGTATAAAAGCTGGGCCACATCATCATAAAATTCTTCAATTTCCTCATCTTTATGGCTTATAGTTGGTGCATAAGCTTGGACGATTTGAAGCCTAAACTTTTTATTCAGCTGAATGGCGCATTGGGCTAATCGGTCGGATGTACTTTCAAATTTTACCACACTGTCATTCAGCTTTCGATTGATAAGGAATCCAATTCCGCCACATCGGCCATTTTCCGTACCTCGAGTGTAGAGTACGTGTCCAGTTGGTTCCAGTTTGATTAACTCTTCACCCTTTCTTCGTGTTTCACAGAGCCCAATAACATCCCAATGTATGTTGTCAAGTTCGATTAACAGTTCTTGCAATCGGGCCTCTGTTTTCACAGTCCGTATATTTAACGTTGCAATGTCAAAAGTCCAATGGCAGCCTGATCTAACCCGGTGATTCTTAGCACCCTCTGCCTTGGGGCAGGTCTTCCCGCTGCCGTAGGTAGTTGCCCCTTGGCCTCCGGGGAATGAGGGCCGTGTTTGAGGTTGTACTGTCATATTTCAACATATTGAAATACCATGTTGAAGGTATGGACCGTAATCTGCCACGCTGGTCCAATGCGGGTTGGCAGATTTTGGATCATGTTAGTCTGAGGCCTCCGCCTTGACCTGTCCGCCAGGGGTGACCCTCCCAGGAGCATAGACTCCAGACGGCATAGCTCAAAGTTTCATTGCCCTACTCAAACCCCTTTACCACGTCAAGGTCTGATCCACAAAGGGGATATATATATATATATATATATATATATATATATATATATATATATATATATATATATATATATATATATATATATATATATATATATCGTTTAAAAATATATGCTTTTCCTTGTTAACCCAAAAAATGTGCTTCTTCCGCCGCTCCATATTAAGCTTGGACTAATAAAAAAAACTTTGTCAAAGCCATGGCCAAAGAAGATAATGGTTTCAAGTACAAGAAATATTTTCTGAATTTAATGATGCAGAACTAAAAGAATTATAGCATATTTATGGGAGCTCTAATTAGGAAGCTTCTAGGACATTTTCGTTTTCAAGAAAAAATAAATGAAAAGGAATTGACAGCTTGGAAGTTGAAGAGATTTACCACTAAACACCAAATCACTTTTTTTTTAACTTCTCGACGCACGTTTCGCTAACCATGTTAGCATCATCAGGAGATGATTTAATCTTGGAAGCATTTTGTAAGCGTAGTGAAAGGATTTCTGGGCAACAAGAAAGACGAAAACTATAAAAACATCATAGATGAACTCTTGAAACCTTATTATTTAATACTCCCATTTGGATTTTTCGACAAATTTGGGTGCAGTAAGCGGCGAACAAGGAGAGAGGTTTCGCCAAGACATTGGGATGTTGGAAGCAAGAGAGCAGGGACGCTGGAACCCATCTATATTGGGAGATCACTGCTGTTTTTTAAAAAGAGATAATGCTGTAGAACTTCACAATGAAAAATTCACAAAAAAAAAATAATATATAATTATGAGTGTTCCTGTGTTATACTGTGTATATATTCCTGTGTAATATAAACTTATAAAGGGTATGGATTTTATGGTGTACGTAATCGCCCAACGGAGCGATGTATTCGCCGAATTATCGACAAATTCCGGACGCACTTCATGCTGCTCGATATTAAAACAAAACCAAGACAAAAAAAACTGTACCGTTCAAATAAAATATCTTTCCTGGTGCTGGCACTGTGAATGAATATCCAACTTTATCAATTCGTCTTCGTTTGCAGGAAGTTGCACTTTGGTATTCGACGACGAAGCTCATTTTTCATCATTTATTATTTCATCATTTTTCATCACTAGTCACTAGACGACACAAACAGCGTACCGCACGACAAAATATTCTAAGTACGTTTACGGTTAAACTTTACGATGAATATGTCAGATGGCGCCGAGCAGCACCATGGTTACCAATTCCGGAGACATAAATAGCAACCCCCGTACATATATGTTTTCGTAAAAAGAAAAAAGTCAATGTTGACTACTAAATAATATAGCAGGTAAAGCTATGGGTAGGATAGTGAATTTATTTGATGTTTGCCTTGTTTTGGTAATTGATTTTCTGTCCTTTCGGGTGTTCAAAAAAAAAATAGGACACACAAGTTTGTCAAAGTTCTCCAAAGTTGGAGGTACTAAAGATTTCATTTCTATACGAATTGAATGTGGACTATATCACTTCATGTTTTTATACATGTTTCATTAGGGTTAAACGGAATAAAACAATTTTTTACCTTGTTATCTATCACTTTTATTTTTAAACAAAATTTGTGTGACTATAGTTACGTAAACGATTTTATTACATTCTCAAACACTATTTTAAAACTAAGGTATCACAGCTGTTTATCCACTATACATAATTTTACACGTTTATTGAAGTAAATTTTTTATAATATTTTAAATAGTGGGGAGGCCTGATTTCGGAGATCTGTCTGATTGTTTAATAACTGTCTAGACGGGTCTTTGTTATATTTAGAAATTTCAATCGCTTCTAAAATGTTTAATTTTTTACTTTTTGGCGCTGAAATTTTCAAATTTATAATCTCGCGAAATATATATCCGGTATCTATGAAATGGTTCGCAAAATTAGAGTGTTGTTTCTTTAATATGTATGCAGATTTATGTTCTATGAATCTGATATGAAAATGTCGGCCCGTTTGTCCCACATAGCAACTCCTGCACTCGTTGCAACTTAACATATATGTTGACTCCAGATTTTTTATTTTGTGGTGTTTTATCTTTGAATTAAAAATGAATTTACTACTTGACTGGGGGCTTTTAACACTATTTGCAAATCATGTTTCCTCATCTATTTGTGCTGAAATTGGACCGAAAAATGTAATCCTACAGTATTTTTTTTCATTTATTTTATTTTTAGGTATAGTTGATAAATTAATAATTGTTTCCTTTTTTTATTTATTAAGTATATAAATGATTTTTCATTGAAGCCGTTATGGTATGCTATCAGTTTTATCTTTGCAGTTCTATTTTTCGATTATTTTCGGATGATGGTGATAATTGTGAAAGCTCTGTGGAACTTGCAGCATATTCATGTGTAATGCGGTGTATTAATTGTTTTGTAATTGTTATATTTGAGTATGTGAGTTTTCTATAGATATTAAATTCTAGTTTATTATTATTATTATTCACGTATGGGCTCTGCTGGACCACGCGAAGTACAATTAGAGGTGTTTGTTGTTGTTAGCCTTCCTTTGCGCCCATACTAATTTCATTCTTACGCTATGAGCTTTTTTCCTTTCGTCAGACCAAGTTGTACCAGTCTTCCTACATTTTTCTCTCTGGCCAACCTTCCAATCGTCAGCCTTGTGTCTGAAACAGCCTCTATCCTAAATTTCAGTAATATTTGCTGATCTTAGGTCCTCTTTAATTGCAGCAATCCATTTAATCATTTCTATTTCAGCTCTACTCCTATTTTCATAAAATTCGACTATTTGTCTAGTTAGTCTACTCGGATTCATCAGTTTTATGTGTCCGTAAAACTTAAGTTTTCTTTTTCTCATATGGCTATGTATATCTGTGTATTGTTTGATTTCTTGGTTTTCTCGAAGTCCGTATGTTGGGCTATTTATTTGTTCGACGCCTAGGTTTTTCTTATGATTTTTCTTTCCCTCTTTTCAATGTCCTCGATGTCTCTCTTTCTATTCAAAATGAGCGTTTCTGCCCCATATAGACATTCTGGCGTAATAACGGTGTTGTAATGTCTCAGTTCTGTGTCTTTAGACAGGCATTTTTTATTGTAAATATTTTGTGTAAGTCCCAATGCCGCTTCCATTTTTTGACATCTACCCTTATTGGCCGCTTTTTCCAACCTATTTTCTATGATTATTTCACCCAAATATTTGAATTGAGGGACTCATCTGATGTTACCACATTTTGTTTTTAGAAATGGTGTTCTTAGTCTCTCTGTATTACTTTTTCTAAACCACAGTTAAATAAGAGTGGCGAGAGTTCATCCCCTTGTCTCACTCTAGTTATAATTTCGAAGGGCTCTGAGATGTCACCCATGAATTTAGCTTTTGACCTTGTATTCGTTAGTGTGGCTTTAATAATTGCCAGCGTTTTCAGATCCAGTCCTTGTTCTTTCAAGATTTGGATTAAAGATTCGCGGTCAATAGAATCATATGCTTTTGTGAAATCCACAAATGTACAGACGAGATTTTTATTGTACAGTTTTTGATGTCTTAGGATCAACTTTAAATTCAGGTCGAAAACCTGCTTGATATTCACCAATTTTAGGTTCTAACTGCCCCTGTGCTCTCTCTAGTAGACATTGAGATAGAATCTTGTAACAAACTGGGAGAAGAGATATCCCTCTTTAGTTGTTTACATCCGTTCTATCTCCTTTCTTGTGTAGTGGATGGATTAGAGAATCTTTCCAATCTTCCGGAGTCCGCTCGGTTCGCTAAACTTCTTATAGAATTTTGGTTATTTCCTTGATTGTACCTGGACCAGCGGATTTCAAAAGTTCAGCAGTGATTCCATCTTCACCAGGAGCTTTGTTCTTTTTAAGCCCCTTGATTTGCCTAATTATTTCATCTTCATTCGGTGGTAATGAATCTGGGTTTGTTTGTTTAGGGTTTACTGTTGGTAATTTGTTTAAGGGCTCAGGACAGTTTAGTATTTGTTCAAAATATTTCGCAAGTTCTTTGCAATTGTCTTGGTTATTTAGAGCTAATAGAGTAAATTCTAGTTTATTATTTCATCATCTTTATCGAAATTGTCATTATTGACAAAATGTAACAATGATTTTATCTTTGAATACCTATTCCTAGACACTGCGGCTTTGGAACACTTGGAACACTTAAATCTGCATCAGTGGACCAATACTTTCTTTCTGAAGGAACTTGGTGGAACCCAGAAAATAAGGGTATACCAAGAAAAGATCTTAATTCGCCAGTATCTAAAGAAAATGAAGCATAATTTTTTACCCGTTGTGCATATCGTAATGTTTTTTTCTTTTATGTGTTCCAATATGTCATTCGAAAAATACATTTCGGCAGGTGTTCGTAAAGATGTGAGCGAGACATAATCGTTCACAAATTTGTCTACTTTTGCCTTTTCTAAAACATCAAAATCCTTTCTACAAAAAGAATACTTGGTACCACACTTTTTCCATTTTGGCAAAGATGCAGCAGCCCTTGTTTTTTTAAGGGCTTTCTCAGAAATAGTAGAGCTAGTTCCTAGATGTACTTCAATTGTCTCATCTTCGCCACCTGTTTGTAATCCCTGGTACGTAACTGACCTGGCGTATCTCTTACTTCTGTTATTCCTATTTCATAGTCGTAAGTCACATCTTTCTCGGTGACGTAACCTGGGTGTGGTCTATAAGAAAATTATCATCATCATTCAGCCATTGTAGATCCACTGCAGGATAAAGGCCTCCCCAGCATGATTCCAATCAGCTTGTTTTGCTTTTTGCTTTATTTATTCCCTTGTTTTCCCCTAGTGTTTTTTGTACTAGCTGCTTGTTGAACCGAGTTTTGCAAAGTTCAACGTACTCGACTCTACCAAAAGGACTCCCTGCATTCCTCATTGTACCAGATTTTTGATTGTTTGAAACTTTTTTCTTCTGGTGCTATTGCAGCAGCCGTTTCAAGCACATTGGCGATTATTTTTTCATACTGGTCTGTTATTTCCATCTCCTCTGGGTCTTGCTACACATCAAAACAGTTCGACAAAGCAATCTCAAAATCGCTGCCCCTCTGAAGCAGCTTTCCAGAATCTACTTTGCCGTTCTTTTATCGTACCGTTCTTGTACGTTCTCCTCGACAGTTTCTCCTAACCTTTATTCCTTCCATTCTATGGTCAATAAAACGGTTAAGGCCAGTACAGTTACAAAATATTGTTTTATCGTTTGACAGGATGTATTCAATTTCACTTGTGAGACCAGTTGGTCTTTTCCATGTCTATTTTCTGCTGATTTTTTTTTTTATAAAACGAGTTCATAGTATACAGTTCTTGTCCCTCCGCAAAATCACCCAATCTGTCACCTCGATTGTCCCGCTCATCACTTCAATATGGGCCAGTTGCATTTTCACCTGTTCTTGCTTTTCCAATTCTAGCATTAAAGTCACCCATCAGAATTTTGAACTTTCTCGTTGTCTAGAAGCTGGACAACATCATCATAAAATATCTCAATTTCCTCATCACTATAGCTTATGGTTGGTGCATAAACTTGGACGATTTTCAGCTTAAACTTTTTATCCAGTTGAATGACGCATTCGGCTAGTCGATCAGACACACTTTAAAATTTTACTACACTGTCCTTCAACTTTCGGTTAATGTGGAATCCAATTCCACCACATCGTCCATTCTCCGTACCCGTAGTGTAAAGTATGTGACCAGTTGTTTCCAGTTTGATTAGCTCTTCGCCCTTTCTTCGTGTTTCACATAGCCATATGATGGCCCAATGTATGTTGTCGAGCTCGATCAACATTTCTTGCAGTCGTTTTCATTGTCCGAATATTATGCGTTGCAATGTCTAAAGTATACTGGCAGCCTGATCTAACCCGGCAATTCTTAGCACCCTCTGCCTTGGGACAGGACTTCCCGCTGTCGTAGGTAGTTGCCCCTTGGCCTCCGTGGAATGAGGGCCGTGTTTGGAATTGTAAAGCTGTGTTGGGGGGTTGAACCGTAATCTGCCACGCTGGTCCAATACGGGTTGGCAGATTTTGGATCATGTTAGGCTGAGGTCTCTGCCTTGATTTGTCCGCCATGCTTTACCCTTCCGGAAGCATATGCTCCATATGGCATAGCTCACAGCTTCATTGACTTAATGACTTGACTTGGTCTTCTTGGTAAGTCTAGGATATTTTACATGAAATATGTCTAGAATTTCCTGAAGAATCCAAAAATTAGATAATATGCAGGGTGATACACACTGACATGACACACTCTGTATAAAAAATTTTTGTTGAAAAAAATGCGCATCTAAAAATACCAATCGACGTGTTCGAGCGTTTTTTCGAACACGCCCCCATTTATTTATTAATAAATTTATTCCATTTGGCTGGAACACAAGGTATATATATATATATATATATATATATATATATATATATATATATATATATATATATATATATATATATATTATTGTTAATAATATAAATTTAGGGCATCAAATTCATATAAAATCAGCTCCAAATACACCCTCACCAAAACAATTGTTAGTATCAATTCTTCTATTGGAACTTTTGGTGTGAAACACTAAACTTGAAGAGATTTACTACTAAACATCCAAAACACTTTTTTGAACTGCTCGACGCACGTTTCGCTAACCATGTTAATTTTATTGTTACAATTTAATCTAAAAAGCATCTCCTGATGATGCTCTCCTGATGATGCTCACATGGTTAGCGAAACGTGCGTCGAACAGTTGAAAAAAGTGTTTTGGTGTTTAGTGGTAAATCTCTTCAAGTTTAACTGTTAGTATGTGTAATAGTTTACACTAACTATTGAGACTTTAGTTAGTAGAGCTTGATTTCTTACGATAACAATAACACTTATATTTAGCTATCGCCCACCGAATAACAGAACAACATGTTGACGAAAACACAATAACATTTTCCAAATTACCAAAAATCCCTTTATTGAATTTATTTATGTTCTTTTCCATTTATGTCTTCATCGGCGTTTTTTTTTCTTCGCGAAATTGCGACCCTCCACTGGCAACACGTGTTCATTAGGACATTCGTCGTTAAATTTGTCAATTAGAGCCTGACGCTAAGACGATTTACCACTTCAATGGCACGAGTTAAATGAACTCATCGTTGCGGAGGAGGCGCGTTTATACAATAAAGTTAAGTTGATCTGGCACGTGTCGAATAAACAACTTTCTTAAGGAAATATGCAACACTGTAACTGTAAGAAATCAGGTGGAAATTAAGGGTGCGCTTAATGAAATATAACTAATAAATTGCATAATAATAGGTTGATGCATAATTTCGTTCGTTTTTTTTTTCAACAAATTTTATTCAACAAAAGCAATAAAAATATTTAACCAAAACATGTTTAAATTATTATTCTGGAGCGTATTCACCATCGACTTCAAGAACTGCTTCCCATTTGCTTGGCAGTTGGTCGATTCCTCGGGCGAAGAAGTCACGATTCTTGGAGGCGATCCACGTCTTAACATCGGCAACCAAGTCATCCAAATCGTCGTAGACTTTGTTCCTTTGCCAATTTTTCAACGCCCTGTTGACGTGGTAGTCTGTAGGTGCTTCAGTCGGTGAATATGGCGGATGTGGGAGCAGATCCCATCCCTTATTGGCGATGGATTCGACGACACGACGCTCAACATGAGGACGGGAGTTATCATGGTGGAACACGATGTGGTTTTTTTTGCGCATTCTTTTCGCCTCGATTGCAGCGTGAAGGCGGTTAAGTTGAGCCAGTTAGGCGTCGCTGTTAATGTTGAACTGCCGCTTGCCATTTTTGTCCGGAATTCGCCACTGCTGACGCTCATCTGCAAAAAAAAAAACAAAAAATGGGAGAAAAAAATTGAAAAAACCACTAACCATCCTCGTTCCACCAATAGCAGATGCCATTTGAGATGATCTCCCAGTGGATGATTCCGCTTCTGTCCCACCAAACGCACCACATTGCCTTCTTACAGTGGACATCTTTCGGTATGCCTTTGGGCGAAACACCTGGCAGTACGCAAACCTTCTTTCTTTTGTTTTTGAAGAGGAGCCAAGATTCGTCTCCAGTGACGAGGTTCTTCAGAAATGGTGTTTGTTCGTTTCGCTGCAGCAAATCAGTAAAAATTCGAACGCGATCGGCTTTGTTGTCGTCGGAGAGCTCGTGAGGGACCCATCCAGCCAGTTTCCACACCTTTCCGAGCTTTTTGAGACGACGGACAATCGTTGACTGGTTGACATCAAAATCGTCTGCCAGCATTCGTGTTGTCAAGCTTTCGTCCTCTTCCACCGCTGCCAGAAATGCCTGATCGTCGAAATCCGATGGTCGACCTCTTCCTTCTTCATCTTTAAGCGATGTATCACCATCTTTGAAACACTTAAACCATTTTTGGACCATTCTCTCACCAATTGTTCTTTCACCAAACAGTTCATTTATATCGCGCGCGGACTCTGTTGCTTTCCATCCTTTCTCGAAGTGGTAGAGCATAATATGGCGTAAATGTTCATGATTTTCAACACGCATTATAACAATACTAAACCTGAAAGATAAGTTTTTAAAAAAACATTAATAAAAAATGCAAATTCGAACAAGTTAAAAGTAAAAATAAACAGCGAACTTAATTATGCATCAACCAAATATTAGATGCCTAGTTGTAGATTAGATGTTTAGTTGTAGTTTTATTGCCATCTTTACATACATTTTTATATCTATAGTAAATGTTAATATAGTACGTTTCAAGCTAGATCGTTGACCGATTGGCTGCAATAAACTCTTAACAAACCCTGACGTAACGAAACCCGGCAAAGTTGCAACAAACGTAAACAGGGCCGGGCCTAATAAAATAGCAGATAAAGAGATAAAATTAATTTTATATCTGGTTTAGTAGTTTCGAAATATTTTAGTTTAGTTCGCATTCTCTTCTTAAACAGTGCAGTTCTATAATTTCGATGCACTAGTGCTAATTTTAAAGAAGATATTTATCGCCCGATGCTTTATTAAACAGGGGGCTTAATGTAAATGCAACAGCGACAAAGGAAAGATGAAACCAACATTCTTTGCAGCAGAACTAGCATCCGATGAATATTATCTGAAATGGGTTTTGCATATCGGAGCATTAATAAAAGACAAACATTAATGGGATCACAACGATTGCGACGATGGCGGTTTGACTAAATAAATTCTATGAAAAAATACGGAAAATACAATATGGATGAATTTCAAATTGTTTACGATTGTCCTCCAAAAAAATTAAACATTCATTTTTGGATTACCATGACGACACAACAGCAGAACTTTTCGAACATTGGTTTATAAATAACCTTTTGCCCAATGTGCCTAAGTAAAGCGTCATTGTAATGGACAATGATAGTTCATCCTAAAAAAAAGCATAACTAAAACTAAAGCATATATGACATTAGGTAAAATTCAATGTTAGAGCAGAAAACATTTCACCAACTCTAAGTGCAAGTGCTGCACCATTAATTAGGAAGGTTGTAGATAGTAAAAAAAAAGTTGAATAAATTCGATTAACCATGTTATTAGATTAGAAGATTTCCATGTATTATTTACTAAAAACAAAGACCACTTATTATTAATATAGATCAAAGTGAAAGGGAGAGCGAAACCGAATTAAATGTAAGTTATAATTTTTATTGTACTAATAGATACATTTATTTATTTATTTATTTATATATTTTTTCTGCACTAATAAATTCCAAATACACAAGCTAATAAACAATGTTTTAGTCATACATTATAATATATATTATAATCATTAATAATATGCATTATAATTAATAATAATATTTAACAATATTTAATTTTCCCAAAATTATTCAGAAGTTAAACTACTCCGGCCCTGGTGCCTTTTTTCTAGTTTCAGTCTAAAAAATATCCAGACATTGCACTGAGTGAAAGCATAACGAATAAACATAATTCTATGCAAACCTATCTTTGCTTTAATTACCATATTGGATGGAATAGAGAACATTATAGAAGAGGAACTCGGATGGAGTCAAGCGAAGAAATATTATGTAAGACAATTGTTAGGGTGTTTTGGGTTAAGCAAGTTACGGTTGTGTGAATATAGTATACCACCAAATTTATATACCCTACTGAATAATTGTATGTACTGTTTATTTTTGTATACATATATGTTATTTATGCATACAGTACTTATTGTATAGTTTGACAATCTTCAGACAAAACTCCAGATCTCCTGGGTAAGAATTCAATATAAGCTCTTCACCTAATACTTAAAAAAAGCTTTCGAAAAAATACTCTGCGTTTACAAAAAGCATCATATTTTTCTCCACTTATTTTCTATTCTTATTTCATCTTATTTCCCATCAATTTGGAACATTAGTACGTGACATCTTTTAAAAATTTCATAAATTCGCCATTTAAAAGCAGAAATGTAAAAAATTCTTAGAACTGATTGAAAATATAACTATTTATGGAAAATACAGATTGAGAGTTGATAATTGCAGATTTAATTATAATATTTATACGCGCTAAACACAATAGCGGTGGGAGGGGAGGGGAGTCAAACGCTTGACAGGTTTTTTAAGTTTAGTAGTAATGGATTGTTTCAGGGAATCACAGCACAGATTTTGCGTGCGAGCATTTTATGACAACAACGATTCCTGGTCTGCATAGGACACATTTTAATTTAGCAACCCCGAGAAATATGTGTGAATAAGTGCGAATTTAGTCAAGCCTTGGGTACGCAAGTTTGAAAAGACTAGAAACACTATGACGGATAAATCAACTGGGCGCTAAAGGACATCAGGAACGAGCAGGAATGTTGACCGCGTTCGTCAGACTGCTAGAGACCATCGACGACATACGACTACGCACCACTTCTCTACATTTACACAGATCCAAGATCAATCGCATTATTCCAAAATATTTACATTTGCACCACTGAAAAATTGTTATTGTGCAAGATATGAAGCTCGATGATCCAGGACAGTGCAAGACTACAGGACAATGAAAAATCGTTTTAGGAGCTTCAATTTAAAACCTGCTGATTTTTTCCTATAGGGCTACTTAAAAAGTAAAGTTTTCAACCTATTACCACCCAACTTAAATATTTTAAAGCAAAAAAAAGATATTCCCGATATTCCAGTGAGTAATTTAATATTAGTTTTACACATAAGTGAGCGCATTTACGGATGGTTGCTTTTCTTAAATAAAAATTCAAAAACTGTAATTTAACAACAATTAAACAAATTTGAATTAATTATGATGTTTAAGTATGAAAACTAAAAACATTCCGAGGCAACCTTTATATAAATATTAAATTTTGTTTAATTCGTATTATAAAGAAAACATTTTATGTTGAATGACCCTGTATAATACATTTCTATAATCCCTGACGAAAATGGTATCCTGTTAGATATCATAAACATTTAAAGCATAATCAATAATTTCTTAACGTAAACTTATATACGAGATTAACTCCAATATTTGCGATCCCGCTTCTAAACCGGCTGAAAATGATAAATTACAAACACGTCAAACTTTTGAATAAGTTCTCGCATAACCTGGATTGACTCACGTTCAATATTGTCTCGCTCATAAAATGTTTATATAAGAACATAAAATATTTAAAATAATAAAACTCTATGAGAACGAATACTATGTATAAAATGTATCTATATACAATACAAGCAATATATTAAATTAAGAATAATTTCAAATGCTCTAAAGATACTGACTACCAAGTGATACATTTTTTGCTTGTTTACCTTTAACTTCCTGTATATAATTGCAAAATAGCTAGTAATGTAAATGTTTGCAAATATTTGGTTTTGATCATATTGTAACTTATTTTTCTAAAATTACACATAGCTTATTTATAATAAAACAATAAGAATATTATATTTAACTGAGGTAACCGATACTTGATGGAAATTCATTTTAAATAAAAACCAAAAT
>JARFXV010001732.1:0-15000 GCA_031761425.1 Cosmopolites sordidus | reverse complement strand
TATTAGCAATATAGTAGTATTATATATACGGTCATTTCGACCGATGCTGAAGTACATTTGGCTGCCACGTGGGGGCCCTATAAACTCATCAGAAAGGCTTGTATCCACGTCTGAGAGCAGCGGAAGGAACCACCAGAATGTGCCATCGTTTATTCTGATCTCTTTGGAAGACGCACCGACCAGCGCCATCTAACCAAGACAGTTCGTAGTATTTTTAGGTTTGAAAATTTCAAACTATGCCTTGCCCTTTAATCACGGATGCATATTATATCCAACTATTTTAATCAATTTAAAAATCAAATTATAAAACCCTCAATCTTTCTTTAGATTGACAGTGGTGTTTCTTGATTTAATTTATTATTATTACTTCTTGGTGTATAAAAAATATTGACTATTGTTAAAAAACATCAATCTCATTTCTCCATAAATTTGTAAAATATGTAAGTTTCAGAAAAAAAAACGAATTTGCATATTTATAATTTTCTCGTGATCATCATCATATATCCCGTTTATAGCGCTATCCGCCTTTGGGTTCCTAATCGCCAGTTATTTCTATCCTCCCAGTCATCCTCCGAGAGATTCCTTGCCGACATAGCTTTTGTTATTCCATGCAACCATGTTATGGGCGGTCTTCCTCTTTTCCTCCTTTCCGTAGGCATCCACTCCAGAATCCTTTTAGGTAGTCTTTCCCTTGGCATTCGCCTCACATGTCCATACCAGCCTAGTTGTTTCCTTTCGATGTCATCAATTATTGTGTGTTCTACCCTCATTAAATTTCTGACGTCCTCATTTCTAACATGTTCAAGTCTAGATTTACCTGCCGATCTTCTCCAGAAATCCATTTCCACTGCAAGTAGGCTGTTTTTTTGCTTGTTTGTCAGCTGCCATACTTCCGAGCCATAAATCAGTGTGGGTTGTAATATAGAGTTATAAATTTTCTTTTTTGTCTGTGCTCTAATATTTTTTTGCCATAATATTGAGTTCAATGCTCCGATAACCTTCTTTCCCTTTGTTATTCTGTCTTTTATTGTTTCGTTGTTTCGGCCAGTCTTGTTGAATTTCCTCAACAAGAAATTTTTTCATTTTCTCGTGATGTGATTAAAATATTGAGAAAGCTTACTGATGAGTAAAAATCAATATCAATGATTTTTTTAGTTTTATCAAATGTTTAAGAACAATGTTGAACAATGATATTTATAGTGAAACGTCATAACCCCTCACAGAACGTACGGATTATCGATACCCGGAATTATTTATGAATTGTGATCCACCATCCTTGAAAATAGTGATATGTAACATATTGAAATGAAGAAGGCCTCTTCAGTATGCTTCAAGCTTTCACACCTCTGGACTTTCTTCCTATGCCAGTTTGGCCCAATACAGTTAACGATGTCGGTTCGGTCTTCTTTGCTGACGTTTGCGATCAAGCGGTATCCACTCCAAGATTACCTTGGTTTATCTGTCGTCTAAGATGGTTTATGTTCGTATCATTGTTCTTTACACCATCTTGTTCTCAATTCAGATTATGGACTACTTCTTCAAGGCAAGCCGAGAAAAGAATAGACCATATTGCGTCACCCTGCCGTACACCTCACTCTACATTAATTCCTACTTCAAGATAATCAAGGTGAATTGTCGCTGTAACTCCATTATATATCGATCCTAATAGGTTTATATATGCTTGGTCTAACCCCTGGCTAGACAGTAGTCAATAAAAGCCAAACCAACCGGGATTAGATTTTATATATATATATATATATATATATATATATATATATATATATATATATATATATATATATATATATATATATATATATATATATATATATATATATATATATATATATATATATATATATTTATATAGAACCGCGTTTTAGATTTATAAAATCCCGACGTTTCGGCTTCTATTTTGAAGTAATTTTCAAGACAATCTAGTTGATTTACTCCGGGGCCTCAATCTGCCTACTCCCCAGAGTTTGGAACCAGAAAAGAACGTGGAAGGCGCGACCTATGTATTAATAGGGGAGGTTGTAGGTATGGCGTTCGGTTGAGGGATGGGGGTGAGACAGGTGGACGTTTGACTAAAAGCAATTTGGAAATAAGGGGTTTCCATGTATTTGAAACTCTAAGACCGTCGTCCCTCTTATTTAAGCAGTCTGGGTATTTTTCGATCTGAATTGTGTCACGAATTACGCGGGGTTTGTAGGAATATATAGGTGCGATTACTTTGGCCTTGTCGAAATCTATTTTGTGATCCGTTTGAAGATGATGTTCTGCTAAAGTCGAGGAGAGATCAGATTTTCGGGCGGCGAGAGAATGCTCGTATATGCGATCTTGGATACGTCTATTAGTTTGATCGATTGGGAGCAGCCAGAACAAGGAATCTCATAGACACCATGTGACTCTTGTAGAATATTATCCTTTACTGATCTGAGGAAACTGGATATATTTCTTTCTGTTGTAAATATCGTTTCGATATTACGGGATCTGAATACGTGGGAAATTTTATTAGTAACCCTTAATCCCTTAATGTATGGCAGAAGAACTTTGGGATTTTGGGACAATTCTCTAGTAGATTGGTTGGTATGACAAAGTTGCCTGAACTTTATTAATATGCCTTTTTATCTGGCGCATGTCATAGCCGCTTTGAATTAGTGCCGTTTCTAATGAATTAAGTTCTGTTTGCCTGTTCTTTATCCGACAATCTTAGTGATCTCCTAACTAAAGCTTTGACTATTTAATTCGGATGGATGATGATGTGAGTTTGTATTTAGCAGCATTCTGGTTAGTTTTGATATTGTCTCGTTATTTACAAACATTCCCCTTCCAGAAACTCTAGACATTCTAAAAAACAAACACCACATATCAACGGATATTCTTAGTCTTATAGAACATTGTATTTCCAATATATATTTTATTTTCCAAAATAAATTCTGGTGAAAATGCATCTAACCCATATGGAAAGTGGTGAGAGCGGTAATAGGAGCGACAGATTGGTTGAGTTTACTAATGGAAAAGGACAATATATTATGAATTCGCTTTATATAAATGGTTATGTGAAATTAATTACATTATCTCAAACGATAAAACAATATTTTGCAATTGTACGGACCTTAAGAATTATAATGTCGGAAGTGACCATCACCACTCCTATTAATGCATTGTCTTGGCCATGACAATGAATTGGTACGGGCAAAAATTAGGATAAACTGTCGAAGAGAGCGCATTTAGTAGCGCAATGTTGCCGCTACTAC
This sequence comes from Cosmopolites sordidus, assembly GCA_031761425.1. Taxonomy (NCBI): domain Eukaryota; kingdom Metazoa; phylum Arthropoda; class Insecta; order Coleoptera; family Curculionidae; genus Cosmopolites; species Cosmopolites sordidus. The sequence goes on along the minus strand of JARFXV010001732.1, from coordinate 11,740 downwards.
GTTTTAAAGTTCTCACACACTTATTGGAAAACTCTTCATAACATTTTAATGCCAAAATTCACAAAATAAAATACAGTTTAATAAACAATCCCTCATCTGAGGCGTGGGACAAACTATCAATGGAATTTAACTTAATCTTCCTGCAATAAACCAATTCTATTTCATCTGATAAAGAATGAAGTCACCGAAACTGTCGATGAATGCAATTGATCACTGTGTGATATCAAATTACGTATGATTTATCAATAAACTCGACGAGATTTACCACTAAACACCAAATCACTTTTTGAAACTTCTCGACGCACGTTTCGCTAACCATGTTACCATCATCAGGACATGATTTAATCTAATTCTAAAACTAAACTATGTTCTATTTATATGATAACCCTGCTTAACGAAGGTTCCAATAGAAGAATTGATGATTTATCAAGTAGTATTGTTAAGTGACATTATTTACACATCTTTGGATGTGCATAGTAAAAAGAAAGCAAGGTTTACTTATATAATACCAGTTTACGGCCTTTTTTCGCTACATTATTTTCGAAATTTTTAAGCGACCTTCTTTTTTCTTTCCAGTTCGACGGCCAGTGATTTAATATCCAGACGAGGAGTTTTTTCCCGGAGATATTATGGATCAGTGGAACAGGTATGATAAATTGACCTTTTTTTTTCTATCTCCTTTCATTTCCGTCCGATTTGACTGACTTTAACGGCACGTTTGAAAAAAATGTACATAAAATAAACTACCTTTTATATCTATTATATTTCAAAGATATGTATATCGAAGCCAGTTTTTATTATTCAACATTCCGATAGGAATTTGCGGAAATATAAACATAAATTTTGTTGTTTTTAATAATTCTGTAGTGTACTTTCAATATTTCGGTTTAAAATTTCCAGATTCATTATTTACTTGATAATTTTATCAAATAGTCAAAGTTATTGCCGGTTGGTAATGAAAACTTCGAAATTTGAGTTAATTCTCGTAACTTATCAGCCATAAAGAAACTGATAGAAGATAAAAATGGGGATAGTTCCTAGAGGCCGTTTGCTACCTAGTTTGTGAGGAATTAACTCGGTCATATTTTTTTACTCTCTAAAATTAGGAATATTTTAACTTCAAAATAGAGAGGAGTCATAATTTCCACGTAAAAAGGTACCCTTGGTCAATATCGATATCTCACGCCGTTTGCGAGATATTCGTGTTCGTATATCCCGTCACACATCTTGTCGATGGCTGAAAAATGTGCAATTCACGAAAACACACTTTAACTTCACTAACACTAACAACTTTAACTTCACTAAACACTGTCATAGTTTCGATCGCCTCTATTGGAAAACCCTGTATTATAAAGTTATTGATATTCACAATATCCAAACCGTTCATCTTTTTAACATATATCAGAGCTTTATTTACATTTAACGAAATATATCTGCACTAGTTCTTTCTAAAAAAAATACCTCTAAGACTCTATAATAAATTTTTAACTTTATTTTTAATACGTTTGTATTTAATTGAAAGAACGCTAAGAAAAACTTTGCTGATAATTATTTTAATTACACAGACTTCTCAAAAATAAGATATCATCGCGTAGCCTTATTGTCCGACTTAATTTACCTTGAATGCATCCTGATCATGCAAAATTTAAATTTCCATTACAGTTTATCAAGTTTCTTTTCTGCTCTGACATGGAAAAATAGGCTCAGTCAGATTAGCATAAAATCTCTTGTTAAAAAGAACGATTTTTAAAACTGAAAAAGTTTTATCTTAATTGGAAAGCTGGTGAGGACATTTTTTTCTCGATCGATATGAAAATAAAATTCGATATGCGATATATACTGGATACTTGTTTACTGGAAACTTGAACAGATTTTTACATTTCTGGATATAAGTATGCTTGTATTAATTACACTGGGGAAAAATTTTAAAAATAATTTCAGTTGAGTTCGATATTTAAGCTGTTTTATATGTAAATTGACATGCTAATTCCAAAACTTTATTTAATTATTTTCTATCACGCCAGGTTTTTCTCTACAGTTGTTGCGCATCCGACTAAGCTTGGCAAATCACAGAAGTCACTACTGCTCTCCTACCGGCGAACCTTCTTCGACCTAGGAGTGGGGGCGTGAGTGGCGTTGCGTCATCCAAAACTAGTTCGGTCAGTTACGCATGAGATGCTAAAGTACGCAGGTCTGTGTCGCTCTGATATAGTGAAGTCAAAGTATACATACACAACTACAGATTTTCGTTATGTCAGCCTCTGGTAGTTCTGGTCGTAAGTGCTTAAACAGCCCTGTTTCATTTTGTTATATATGTGGCAGTTTTACCATCCCCATTCAACGGACTAATATTAGTACATTTGTCAGGCAAGCCGATTTTGCTTATTTTAAAGTGAAAATAGGTGACCACAATAAATCATGGGCCCCTCATAAAGTGTGCAAGCAGTGTGTAGAGAGTTTACGAATGTGGACGAAGAGAACACGTAATAAACTTTCGTTTGGTATACCAATGGTTTGGCGAGAGCCCAAAGATCATTTAAGTGATTGCTACTTTTGCATAGTGAAAACATCAGGATTCAACAAGAAAAACAAACATAAAATTGAGTACCCTAGTTTACCGTCAGCTATGCGTCAGCCCTGTGCCTCATTGAGCTGAAATTCCAGTGCCAGTTTTTCAAGAATGACTGCTGGCAGCTCAGCTGGTCACCTCAGCTCAAGTCGTTATTAATTTAGACGTATTCTTTTGGTTAAAGAGGCATTTTCCAGCTCTTTCTCAAGGTTATCTTCTTCTTCTTCTTCTTCCTCTGCCTCGGACTCCTTCTCAAATATAGACATTATCTTCCTCGGTATCGCTCGGTTCCCCGCCAAAACTTTCTTCCTCGGCTAACTTCTCTAGCAGCGTTTCACGCAGCAACCGCTGTCGTAGGTTGTAAGGCATCTACAAAAGCAAGTGACTATAAAATAATGTATAAAAAAATATTTTACTTCAGATGATATACTTACATTTAAAATTGATAATAAAACAATAATAAGATGAAAACTCACTTCCTAACAGCACACTGAGAACTACACTTTAGAAATACAAGAATGTGAATCAAGTGAAGATCGAAGTGACTCCACCGACGAATAATTCAAAGTTTCCAATTATTCTGTTCGTAAAGGATCCAATAAACATGAATTGAACGATTTAGCACGAGATTTGGGACTATCCAAAAAAGCATCGGAATTATTAGCATCAAGACTGCACGAAAAAAATTTGCCTTACAAAGGAGCTAAAGTCACTTACTATCGATCCAGAGAAAGTGAATTTAGGCAGTACTTCAGAAATAATGACGGATTTGACCATTTGGATGAAAGAATTGGCCATTTCTAACTAACGCAACTGAATGGCGATTGTTTATAGATAGCTCAAAGCGTAGCTTGAAGTATGTTCTCCTACATAATGGAAATTTATACGGTTCAGTTGCAATAGGTCATTCAGTTTCTTTGCGTGAAGAATATGGCAACGTAAAGAAAGTCATTAACTTGTTGCAATATATCATGCACCAATGGATCATCTTGGTATTGTGTTGACCTTAAAATGGTATGTTTCCTTCTTGGTCAGCAACGCGGGTATACCAAGTATCCCTGTTTTTTGTGTATCTGGGACAGCAGAGCTCGTGAGAAGCATTGGGTGCAATCGAACTGGCCGCCAAGATCTGACCTAAGACCTGGTGATCCAAACATTTTAAATCAGCCACTTGTCGACAGAAAAACATTATATTTCCGCCTTTGCATATAAAACTATGTCTCATGAAGCAATTTGTTAAAGCTTTGTTAATTGAAGGAGACTGCTTTAAGTATATCATTTAATAGTTCCATAGTCATATGGAAAAATAAAGACTGGTGTGTTTGATGGTCCATAGATTCGGCAACTCGTTAAAGATGAAAATATCACTGAAACAATGACCGAACTTGAAAGGAATGCTTGGTTGGCTTTTAAAAATATTGTTAAAGACTTTCTTGGAAATACACGATCCCCGAATTACATCGAAATTGTTCAACAACTCTTGGAAAGTTTTAAAAAGCTTGGTTGCAACATGAGCATCAAACTGCATTTCTTACATAGTCATCTTGCTAACTTCCCAGAAAATCTTGGTGCTGTTAGTGATGAACAGGGCGAGCGATTCCACCAAGATTTAAAGGTTATGGAAGCGCGGTATCAAGGTAGATGGGATGTCAGTATGATGGCTGACTACTGTTGGAGCATCAAGCGAGAATGTCCACAAACTGAACACTCCAGGAAAAGTTATAAGAATAAATGTTTACCATACTATCTTTTATTTATTTTTTGTATAAACACAATTTAACTTTTAATAATATGTTAACCTCTGTATGAATAAAATATTCTAATCTATTTGGTCAGATCTCACCTGATTTCCTTTCGTATGTACACTTTTAAGGTAAAATGAGAGGTATGCTGTAGGTTAAGAACTTGACGTGATAGAGAAAAACTGTGAATATTTTTGAATTCAGAGATGAAAAATTACTCAAAAACAAGTCACAGATCCAAGTCAACAAAATTGCTGTTCCCCAGTGTTATCTAAAACATGAAATTGAAGAGTTTTTTTTTTGAAGTCCCAGTGTTAGACCATCCACCTTATTCGCCTGATCTTGCGCCGTGCGACTTTTACCTGTTTCCTAAGGTGTTATCCCATCTGTTTCATTAAAAGCAACGAGATTTGAGTCCGTTGAAGCTAGGAAAGAGAAAACGGCTCGCGTTCTGAAGGAGCTGCCAGAAGAAGACTTCCAGCACTGTTTCAAACAATAGAAGATTCACATGGAGCGTTGTAGGGATAGAAGAGAGGTGTATATTGAAGGTGATAATAAGAAAATAGTTGAAAATATTTTATGCGCATGCTTCAAGTTCCGCCATGCTTTTCGGACACTTTATGCGTGTATAAGCTGTGAATATTATGTTTTCAAGGCAATTAACAAAAAAAACAACTTGAACAAAACAATACCTGAAATAAAATATTAACACAAGTATTTTAATACAAATATATAATGTTATCAGTAAAAATAACAGCACAAACCCGTTGTTGTTATGGGATATGTCGCAACGATACGTGTAGTAAATCATTTTCGGAGCCTTTATATTACTTAGTTTTCGAAACCCTTGTCTTGGATATCGCCGAAAACTTTATTAAGTCAACGAAACAAAAACATATAAAAATTTGTCCAAACTGTGCTAAATGTGAACAGCTCATGTTATAACCTCATGGTTATAAAATAAATGTCAATGTAAGTATTGTTGACATATACAAAAAAATATATTTACTTTCATTCGTTAATTTATATATTACAAATTAATATAATTTATTTTTTAGTTTAGTTTTGAAAACGGGGGGACAGCATTTTTATATCTTTAAAATTTTGTTCGTCAGGCAAATTTATAACAAAAAAGAATCACTGAGAAATTTGTCTCCGTTCGGTTTTTTGTTTTTACCCAGTGATTCTTTCTTTACATATGAACAGGTATTTTTGATATTTTTTGAGTTTTAGATAGTGGCGAAAAACCCAAATAACGGAAAAAAATATATGAACACGCCACAATCATTCAGACATTACTTAGATTACAGGTATGGGCCTGAGATATGTTTTTTATTTAGATATTTGGAAAGTAAATATATTAAACTACAACATTCTGAAAACAGTTTAACATTTCTTTACAAATGTAAAGATTGTGACATAATACCAAAAGGTTTACGTTGACGTACACCTTATAACACAAACAAAAGCATATATATTTTACATAGGGCTAGCTTAGCACTTTTAAGAGATTGCATCCAACATCACATATACACTAAACAACAATTAAAGACTGACATTAATAATACATTACAACAAATATACGAAAAAGTAACTGAAGTAGATTTTAATCACATTTATAACAGCGTCTATTCCAGTTACATATATCACTTCAATATCCAAAAAAATACTCACATTAAGAAATTTAAAAATTTAATTATTGAAAAACATGGAACACATAAAAAACACATTAATACACAAAATTTCATTAATAAAACTGTAGTTAACCTTTCAAATAAAATATTACCTGATTCTGAAAAGTATGTACTTTCTAAAGGACTAAATTTTAGTGTTACATCGAAAGATGTTCCTAAATTAGATCTTATTTCGGCAGTAGAGTCTGTTGCTCAAAAATTACCTTTGGAAAGTGCAAATGAATACAGAATTAGGTTAAAACTTATCTTAGAAAAACAATTTAAAATCAAATCAAATTTATACCGTAAGGAAAGGTTAGCTATAGATAAATTAAAAAAAGACACATCTATTAAAGTATTGCCATCAGACAAAGGTAACGCCACAGTTATTCTGGACACTACAGAATATAATAACAAAATTAAAACTTTAATTGATGAGGGAAATTGTACTAAAATACCGACAGATCCAACATTAAAAATAGAGAGACAAATTTACAATACATTATATAAACACAAACGTGAATTTACAGATCAAGAAAGATCACAACTCACACCACATTATAGTAAACCAGCACATTTCTATGGTCTACCAAAAATACACAAAACTAATATACCACTTCGCCCTATAGTTAGTAGTATAGATTCCCCATGTTATAAACTAGCAAAATTTTTATTAAACATTTTAAATCCACTTTCGGGTAGAAGAAATTCATATATTAAAAATACTTCAGATTTTTTAGATAAAATTTCGAACATTAAAATTACAAACCAAAATGTAATGGTTAGTTTTGACGTGGTGAGTTTATTTACTAATGTACCAGTTGATACATTTCTTTTAATAGTTAGAAAGAGATTAGAACATGACACAACATTAAACTAAGCATAAATACAATTTTGGAATTATTAACTCTGTGCTTAAAAACCACATATTTTCAATTAGAAAATGGTTATTATAAACAAAATTTCGGAATGGCAATGGGTTCTTCTCTTTCTCCTTTGATGAGTAATATCTTTATGGAGGAACTCGAGAATGACATATTAAATAAATCTCTTAAAAAGCCATTAATATGGCTTAGGTATGTTGATGATATTTTTGCTATATGGCAACATAGCATTGACGATCTAAATATTTTTTTACAAGATATAAATTCTCGGGAGCCTACAATTAAGTTTACTTTAGAGATGAAGAAGGAGAATAAATTGCCATTCCTCGACACATTAATAATAAAACAAAACAACACATTAAAAACTACAGTTTACAGAAAACCGACAAACACAGATAGGTATCTCAATTTCTTTTCAAATCACTCAAAATCCGTCAAAATAGGAGTAATTAAAAGTTTATATGACAGAGCAAAACTTGTTTGTACCAACAGTGATACACTACAAAAAGAAACAAATCACATAAAAGACATTTTAATAAAAAACAATAATCTAAAAAATTTTATAGATAAATCGTTTAAAAACTTTGATACTAGACAAAACAGACAAGTTATTAATAACAATAATAATAACTCCCAAACAATTCCTTATATCCGCGGTATTTCTGACACAATTAAAAGAGTAGGAAATAAATACAACATAAGAACGACATTTAGAACAAAAAATACTCTTAGATTTCTATCAACAAAGATTAAACCAAACAATATACAACAAATTACCAAAAATGTGGTTTATAAAATTCCCTGCGAATATGGCAAATTCTATATAAGTGAGACATCTAGACCGTTAGATGTTAGAATAAAAGAGAAAAATCTTAGAAAGGGCGATTTTAATAAATCTAGAATTTGTCAACACGCATGGGAATCGGGTCATAAAATCAATTGGAATAGTTCCAAAACGGTAAATAAAAATAACTTTATTGCTATGCCTTCGGTAGATTTAAATTCAATATGGTTCCCGATTCTAAAGAATACAATTAAACACATTTAAATATTTGAATATACAATCAGTACAATAAACAATCACACAGTAAACATTACCTATATATATTTTTTGGTAGTATGTTACTGTCATGAAAATCCATTGTTGTCAATGTAAGTATCGTTGACATATACAAAAAAATATATTTACTTTCATTAGTTAATTTATATATTATAAATTAATATAATTTATTTTTTAGTTTAGTTTTGAAAACGGGGCGACAGCATTTTTATATCTTTAAAATTTTGTTCGTCAGGCAAATTTATAACAAAAAAGAATCACTGAGAAATTTGTCTCCGTTTGGTTTTTTGTTTTTACCCAGTGATTCTTTCTTTACATAAGAACAGGTATTTTTGATATTTTTTGAGTTTTAGATAGTGGCGAAAAACCCAAATAAAGGAAAAAAAATATGAACACGTGTTCAGAATACGCGATTCAGACATTAACCTCATGGTGATTGTTTATTATAGGTAAAAATAGCAAGGGCCTATTGGGCTTGAAAATATAAATAAACTCATGGCGCAAGTCAATTATTTAAAAAAATTGCTCATATGAAACAGTATAAAAGTATTAAAAGAAATAAAAATTAAAATATGCTCAAAACTTAATGTAGAAATACATGTAATGTTATAAATATAATGTTGTAAATATAATGAATATAAAACTAATATGAATTAATATTGTAATTATTAGTAAAGAACTAGTATTGTAATCCTAACCTTTCAAAAAGTTCTGTTTTATTTCCACGTTGGGGACGGCCATGGCATTTTAACCATCGTTGTAATTGAATACAATTAGGTGATTCTATTATGGAATGCACTAATAAAGCCTCATCAATTAATTTTTCATTTGGTTGCACTGATAATAAAAGTAATAATCCTTGTTATCCAGCCATATTTAAAAAATGTGCCCGAAAATTTCATATTAACGCCCCATCAACATGGCGGATGCGCTTGCGCGCAATTAGCCCTATATGTATTACATTACAGCGTCACTCTCGTTATTTAATAGTCATACCTCGTATCTCTAACAATTTGATAAAGTTCTGATCGAAAGTTTCCCCTGTAGGCCTATTCCACAGGTCTGTTGTGATTCATAATACTACAGCAGTCATAATACTATGACAAATATTTGTCATATTATTGTGTCATATTATTATTTGGCATATTAATTTTAAATGATCTAAATTTGATCGTTTATTCTTTAAAATCACTCGTTCCATAAAATATGTCAACGACTCTGGGATGTCATTGTTTAAATCTTCAAACATGCGACCTGGTGGAGGGTAGTTAGAATTATCAAACACTGCGGATTGAATATATTCGCGAATGATAGCTGCACCCGGTTCTAGGATTCTGAATCGTTCTTCTTTTTTATCAATTTTCTTTTTTTCGTACCAGGTTTGATTCAAAATATCATGATGTTTTAGCCCCAGTGCAAGGTTTCAGAAAGAAATATAGCAATCACGCTGATACTTAGCTTCAGCAGCAAGTAAATCATATTGAAATTCGATTCGCGTAATAACAGCTTCTGCTATAGCATCGGAACGCGTCCGAGCTACTTCCAGAATTGAATCTTTGAAAGGAAGTGTATTTACTTGGCGAATTTGACGGCGAAAATCCCAGGATTTTCTTCTCTCATACTCTTCGTTCAATTCCTTGCCGCAAAATAAGCATAGCTTTAACAAAAAGCTGATTCACCTATACGTGATCTAGTACGAGGAGGACTTACTGTAGATGTACTGGCTTCTTGTTCTTCACGTTGTCTTTTATTAGCTGCAGCAATAGAAAACTTTCGAGTATAATTTTTACGACAATGTTCGTGTATTGTCACAGATTTCTGATTTTTAAGATATTCTGAAAATTTATCAGCTCGTTCGATACTTGCATTGATTAATGTCTTCATACCACGTTCAACAGTAACATTTTCGCATGTTCAAAAGTTTAGCACAAATAAAACAATATTTTGACATTTTTATTATAAAATTCAAAACAGCCTGAAACAGGTTAGAATAAACACGTGTTTTCACTACGGAGTGGCGCTCAAGACTAACGGTATTTCATTTATTGGGTATTCTCACATAAAGCAGGTATACGACCCCAGCCACGCACACAATTGAACAGAGAGACAGATGTTGTCTCAAGGTTACACTGGTGTATAAATTAAGGGACTGGGTTTCATTTTACCTGATATTCTCATAGTTATACTTATGTATATTTTATATTTTAAATGTAAGTTACAATCACCGATAGAAAAATATTTTTACTTATATTACAGCTCAAGAGATATATATACGTGACGTACTTATGCATATTATGACGCTTACAACTTTTTTAAATCGTTATATCTCAGGAACGGTGGCTCTTAGGACAAAAATTATTGATATATTTTTTATAGATAATTTTATGATCAACGAAAAAACTTACTGTTTTGATGAAAATCGCGAAAACCCCATTTTTTAGACCTTTGCCCTCGAGTCAATTTTTCTCCACTTACCGGAACGATGGGGAATTTTGAAATGTTATTTTTAATTATGTTTTGAACAATTTTACTCTCTTCCAGCTTGGTGTGAATTTATGTACCTTCACTCTTATTTTTCTGTCTAATTTGACCGGACTATAGATCAGATCAACAGCATATTAATGATACATAAATAACGTACAAAACATTTATTTATAGTATTATTTTAACAAATTAATTTAACTACAAACCTTTTACAATGCTTATATTTTCATTTTCAATTATTTTCTTCCCACCATTTTCACCCCTTTCAGTTTTAATGTCTTAATAAATATGCGTTAAACGCATCACGGCGGAATAACTAATTTTCGCATGTTTAAACTCGTTTAATAGGAGACTCTGCTTTGAATAATTTCAAATGTATTTTCATTTTATTGCCAGAATGTTTTTTGAAGGGGGAGCAGTATATATCTTTTAATTCTATTATCAACATGTCCTAATGGAAAATCCATTTTATTTTAGAACCATTTTCTTCATTCTTTTAAGTCTTGACTTTTTAATAAGTACTGAAGCGTCCTTATCATGTCTTCATCTGCATGTTTCCATAGCAGGTTATTTATAGTACAGTTCAAAGTATATTTTATAACATCATCGTTGGATATCCTAAGAATATATATATATATATATATATATATATATATATATATATATATATATATATATATATATATATATATATATATATATATATATATATATATATATATATATATATATATGTATGTATACAATATATACAACTCGCGCGGTCCCGAGCTTCCCTCTGCCACTTGGATCCAATATAGTTAACGATGTCATCAATCCATCGTGCTTTCGGTCTTCTTCGTAGACGTTTGCGATCACGCAGAACCCACTCCAGGATTGCCTTGGTCCATCTCTCATCCCATCGCCTCGCTCTATGGCCTGTCCATCTCCATTTCAATTGCTTTACTCTTCCAATGATGTCACAGACTTTCGTTTGTTCCCTGATCCATGCGCAGAACCTTCTGTCTCGTCTTGTAATGCCAAACTTACACATTTCCATTCCCCTTTGTGCTACCCGAAGCTTTTAAACTGATTGTGATGTGAGTGTGAGGTGCCACCTCTATCACCTCTATTGTCCGGCTCACCACTTCCATATGGGCCAGTTGCAGTTTCACCAGTTCTTGTTTTTCAAATTCTAACATTAAAATCACCTATCAAGATTCTGTACCTGCATTTATCCTTGTCTAAAAGCTGCGCCATAATCATCATAAGATATAAAATTATTATAAAATTATCATAAAATATCTCAATTTCATCATCACCATAGCTTATAGTTGGTACATAAGTTT